>CAUZXP010000485.1:119813-124813 GCA_963584105.1 Alviniconcha strummeri | reverse complement strand
CGTGAGTACACTGTAGGGAGAAGGGGGGGCGGGGGGGGGGGGGGGAACACTTGCCGGCACATCACTCCTATCATTGGCGGCAGCTGCCACAAGCATAATTTTTGTCGCTACAAAAACGTGTTTGTCGTGACAAAACAGGCCGTTTGTCGTGACAAAACAGGTCTTTTGTCGCGACAAAAGTATGCTTACCGCGACAACACACACACACACACACACACACACACACACACACACACACACACACACACACACACACACACACACACACACACACACACACACACACACACACATACGCACGCACCATGCACACATGCACGTACACACACAACAACACCCGCACGAAAATGATAGACGGAAAATGATTCGATGCTATTCAGTGAAATGAACGGCGAAAAAGTAGTTTAGGTGTGGATTCGAAGGCGTCGGGAGCTTCTGTATGCCTGATGTCTAAAGCGGTCGAGTTTCACTATTTAGCGGCAAAACGGAAGATGTATACGCGCGGTCGAGTTTCACTATTTAGCGGCAAAACGGAAGATGTCTACGCGCGGTCGCCTCATACTATTCCAGGCAGGCACCGCCGGCTTCTGTTTTGAGTGGCGAGTGTGACATTGTGTTTTGAGTGGCGAGTGTGACATTGTGTTTTGAGTGGCGAGTGTGACATTGTGTTTTGAGTGGCGAGTGTGACATTGTGTTTTAAGTGGCGAGTGTGACATTGTGTTTTGAGTGGCGAGTGTGACATTGTGTTTGGCAGGTACTTTGGACAGCCCGAGATTCTGGATCGTGTGCCAACCCTCTTCCTGGTTCTTGGAGGGACCTATGCTGCCATGCAACTTGTCGCTGTCTTCCTCATCTGTAATCCTCCCGCTCAACGGGTGAGTGAACACAGGTCCTTGATGTCTACCTGATCTGTAATCATCTCTCAACGGGTGAGTGCACACAGGTCCTCGCTGTCTTCTTCATCTGTGATCATCTTTCTCAATGGGTGAGTGGATACATGTCCTCGTTGTCTTCCTCATCTGTTGTCATATCTCTCAACGGGTGAGTGGACACACAAGTCCTCGCTGTCTTCCTCACCTGTTGAAGTGTTTCTTTACGTCCACAGAAACCGTAGGTTTATTAAACGGGAGCCCAGGACGTCCACCTCGATTTTCACACTGTTCCTGAGCTCTGCTTCCTCATCTGTGACCATGAGACCTAGATATTGGTTCATGCCTGTGACCCTCCCGACTTAGGCGAGATCAAAAGATCAAGAGATCTAGAGGAGGGAAGTGGAGCTGGACCTTCAAGTTAGCCCAGAGGAGATCATGAGTAGGGAGGTGGAGCTGGGCTGCGAAAGTTGGACTTCTTTCGCTTCGAGTTGTTGCTCAACAGCAGTGCAACAGACATTGTCCTTGTGACTCCAACGGCGGAGCTACGGACAATGTCTTTGTGACTCTGTTCTACATAGCAGTTGGGACAGCAATTGCGTGGTGCGGTGGTCGCTGCACAATGCCGGACGGACACTGCCTTAACAGTCTGTTGTTCTGGCGGCGGTCCACGGCAGTCTCGGTCTTCCGGGTTGGCGCCTGTTTCGAGGTTTCACTCTTACGTCCCCCTTTTCCCACTCGCCCCCGTCCCTAATAGGCCATCTCGCCTCCGTGGACATTAAGCAACAAAAACATTCCCGACCCTCCCGCTTGAATGGACACAGGTCCTCGCTGTCTTCCTCATCTGTGATCTCTATGTCTACGGGTGAATGGACACAGGTCCTCCGCAGCCTCCTCGAAATTTTCTGTCGTCTGTCTTAAATGTAACAGGAAGCAGATACAGGCTTGGAGTGTCTGTGAAGAGTGGACGAACAAAAGGGAATTGTCACAACAGAAGTCGTACTATAATGTCATTGACTGTATATATAACGTGAAATAGCAGTGGAGCTCGAGTAATATTGGTTGCTCCCTTCCCATTGGTGCTGTCGTCGTCGTTGCTGTTGTTGTTGTTATTGCTGTTGTCGTTGTTGTTGTATACGAAAGGTCACCCAGTCAACCAGAAAGTCCTGCTCTTGTTCATATCCCCTCTTTTCCCTTTTAACCTGATTTTACCCTCGTCGTCATCACTCTTCTCCCTTTTAACCTGATTTTACCATCGTCGTCATCACTCTTCTCCCTTTTAACCCGATTTTACCCTCGTCGTCATCACTCTTCTCCCTTTTAACCTGATTTTACCCTCGTCGTCATCACTCTTCTCCCTTTTAACCTGATTTTACCATCGTCGTCATCACTCTTCTGTTTAATATTTCTTCTTTTCCCAAGATACATCGTCAGTCTTGATGTTGTTGTTGCTGCTGCTGTTACATCCGCTTTGATTTAATGGCATCACCTTTACCTGTTTTATTTCATGCTCATACAGAGCCTTCACCCGTTTCATTTAACGCCATCACCTTCACCTGTTTTATTTCATGCTCATACAGAGCCTTTACCCGTTATACTGTCAACGGCCACATCGACCAAGCCTGCCTTTCTCAGTGGCTATCACCTTCGCATGTTTTACTTACTGTCCATTACCGCGATGGGATTTAGGACGAGGGGGAGTACAACGGAAGAACCTACACTGTCTCTAACGTCGACAACACGGACCACAGGGTCTGGACGACAGAAGCCTCAACGACAGCGACGTCAAAAGACTGCGGTGATGCAAGCCCCGTGGAGCACCCAGCGGCCATGAATGAGGCGGATGCGATCCAGGAAAAGGAGGAGGAGGTGGAACTGGAAATTAGGCCGTTGCAGATGCTCAGGTCCCGGATGTTCTACTGCATCTGGATGCTCTTCCTGCTTGGAGGCCTTGGAGGTGTGTTCCTGGTCTCTCAGTACAAGGTAAGTTGTTCCCGGTTTCTCAGTACAAGGTAAGGGCTGTTCCCGGTTTCTCAGTACAAGGTAAGGGCTGTTCCCGGTTTCTCAGTACACGGTAAGGGTTGTTCCTGTTCTCACAGTACAAGGTAAGGAGTTGTTCCTGGTCTCTTGATGCAAGGTAAGGGTTGTTCCTGTTCTCTCAGTACAAGGTAAGGTTTGTTCCTGTTCTCACAGTACAAGGAAAGGGTCGTTCCTGGTCTCCCAGTACAAGGTAATGGTTTTTCCTGTTCTCTCAGTACAAGGTAAGGGTTGTTCCTGGTCTCTCGGTACAAGGTATGGGTTGTTCCTGTTCTCACAGTACAAGGTAAGGGTTGTTTCTGGTCTCGCAGTGTCAGCAGGATTATATTCTCCTTAAATTATACTGTCTTTGCCTAAAAAGGGATTATACTGTCTTTGTCATAAGGAGAGGTAAAGATGGATTATACTGTCTTTGGGTAAGGTTAGGATTATGCTGTCTTTGCGTAAGATTATGCTGTCTTTATATAAGGAGAGGTAAAGAAGGATTATACTGTCTTTGCGTAACGTTAGGATTATACTGTCTGCGCAAGGAGAGGTAAAAAAGGGATTATACTGTCTTTGCATAAGGAGAGGTAAAGAAAGATTATTTTGTCTTTGCATAAGGTTAGGATTATACTGTCTTTGCGTAAGGATAGGTAAAGAAGGAGTAAACTGTCTTTACGTAAGGTTAGATACAGCAGGATTATACTGTCTTTGCGTTAGGAGAGGTAAAGAAGGATTGTACTGTCTTTACGTAAGGCGTATTTTCACTTTGCAGGCGTACGGACAGACGTTCATGGCTGACGATCGTTTCTTTTCCGTCGTGGGTTCGGCTGCCTCCGCCTTGAACTCGGTCTCTGGCATGATCTGGGGATGGCTGGCCGACAGATACACGTTTAAAGTGAGGTTCTCTCCAGCTGTAGGAATGATCGATGAACACACATCTGAGTTCTTCTCTTGTAACCAAAATATCCCTGGCATGATCTGGGGATGACTGGCCGACAAATACACGTTTAAAGTGAGGTTCTCTCCTCTAAATGCCGGCTGTAGGAATGACCGATGAACACACATTTCACTCGAGTTCTCGAGAGAGAGAGAGAGAGAGAGAGAGAGAGAGAGAGAGAGAGGGGTGGGGGTGGGGGGGAGAGAGGCTCTGGTATGATCTGGGAATGCGTGGCGTGACAGATACGCTTTTAAACTGAGTTTATCTCTACTGAATACCGGCTGTGAATGCTACTTACACTTAAAGTGAGTTTGTCTCCACTGAATACAGGTTGTGAACATGAATACAGATATTTAAAGTGAGTTCTCCGGAAAAGTAGCCTGATCTGGTCATGACCTGGGGATTGGTGGCATGACAGATACGCTTTTTAAGTGAGTTTCTGTTCCCTAAATGCCGACTGCGGGAATGACTGACACACTTTTAAAGAAGTATGTGGCGTGATCTGGGAGTGGGTGGCGTGATCTGGGAGTGGGTGGCGTGATCTGGGAGTGAGTGGCGTGATCTGATAGTGTGTGACATGATCTGGGAGTGGGTGTCGTGATCTGGGAGTGGATGGCGTGATCTGGGAGTGGGTGGCGTGATCTGATAGTGTGTGACATGATGTGGGAGTGGGTGGCGTGATGTGGATATGGGTGGCACGATCGATCCTGTGACGCAGCCACTTATGAATACGTGACAATAATTGCATATGACTCGTGAGCTGACGTCATCGTGTGCAGAGTGCAGTGACGATGCTGTATGTCATCTTTTCGTCCGTGGCTTACACGTTGTCGGCTGCGGAGGAAACCGGCAGGGCTTTCTTCCTGATCTGGATCTGCCTGGTCTTCTTCTGTAATGCCGGGATCTACGGCATCATGCCCTCGGCCATTGGGCGAATCTACGGCAACAAGTACATGGGCATCAACTACGGCCTCGTCTACTCCTCGCAGGTACGTGCCGAAGGAAGGTTCCATGGATTTAGGGGAAGGTTCTCTGTCTGTCTCTGTCTGACTCTGTCTGTCTGTCTGTCTGTCTGTCTGTCTGTCTGTCTGTCTGTCTGTCTCTGTCTCTCTGTTTCTCTGTCTCTCTGTCTCTGTCTGTCTGTCTGTCTCTGTCTGGCTGTCTGGCTTTTT
>CAUZXP010000485.1:103072-110572 GCA_963584105.1 Alviniconcha strummeri | reverse complement strand
ACGCTCAACACCAGTTAGCCTTTAGATACTAGTTAGTTAGTTAGTTAGTTAGTCACAGCTCAATAGAACGTTTATTCATTTCCGTTCAGTTCGAGAGGGCATCTATGCGCTTGGAAAAGAACAAACAGCAGTACGTAATTCTCACCTCCCCAATCTTGTACCAGCAGTAACAACTATAACTAGATTACCCAAAGAACAGCAGGTAATTCTCACCTCCCCAATCTTGTACCAGCAGTGATAACTATAACTAGATTACGCAAAGAACAGGTAATTCTCACCTCCCCAATCTTGTACCAGCAGTGATAACTATAACTAGATTACGCAAAGAACAGGTAATTCTCACCTCCCCAATCTTGTACCAGCAGTGATAACTATAACTAGATTACGCAAAGAACAGGTAATTCTCACCTCCCCAATCTTGTACCAGCAGTGATAACTATAACTAGATTACGCAAAGAACAACAGGTAATTCTCACCTCCCCAATCTTGTACCAGCAGTGATAACTATAACTAGACCACGCAAAGAATAACAGGTAATTCTCACCTCCCCAATATTGTACCAGCAGTAATAACTATAACTAGATTACGCAAAGAACAACAGGTAATTCTCACTTCCTCAATCTTGTGCCAGAAGTGGTAAATATAATCCGATTATCCCAACAGCAACAGGCAATTCTCACCTCCCCAATCTTGTACCAGCGGTGGTAACGATAACCAGATTATCCCAACAGCAACAGGTAATTCTCACCTCCCCAATCTTGTACCAGCGGTGGTAGAAGGCGGTGTTGAGGACCTGGGACCCGTCGCCCACCTCATACTTTGTCCTGCCCAGAGCCGAGTCCTCGATGTTTCCCACGTAGTTGTCCTTGCCGGGGATCTGCGCCATGATGCGGTCCAGTAGGGTGTCCCCTGCGGCACACATAGACACGTGTAAAAGGGTACACACAGTACAGACATGTGTAAACACCACACAGACACGAGTAAACACCACACATAGACACGTGTAAACACTCACACAAACATATTATATTATGTACACACATACGCACGCGGGCACGCACACACACACACACACACACACACACACACACACACACACACACACACACACACACACACACACACACACACACACACATTATTTTACGCACATTGATGTCATTAACACACGTTTACGGGGAAGAAGGGAGAGACAGGTGATGAGTTGATGCTTAATGTCCTCAGATGTCATTTGACATATTAGGGACAAGTTGTGACCAATGCCGAAGCACGGTTCAATAAAAGCCACATACGTAAGGTGTATGCGTGTTTAGCTGTAACCTGCCACCTGCACTTTTGGCAGAATGACCGGGATTTTTTAGGTGCTACTGCGGTAACACGGGGGTGGAACGGATACCGAAATAAGAGTCAGCACAGAAAGTCGACCCTGGAGAAGAAAATTCTCCCGCCGTTCCAGCAGGGATTCGAACCCGCGACCTTTCAATCACGAGTCCGGCGCTCTAACCACTGAGCTATCCCCGCCCCCAGGGAGAGACAGGAGGAGGGAATTTGTATTTGTAGATCCGTGTCCTTTATGTTTGTAGATCCGTGTCCTTTATGTTTGTAGATCTGTATAATCCCTGAAGGACACGTTCCTGCTGTTTACTGTTGTTGTTTGTTTGTTTGTTTGTTGTTGTTTGTTATTTTTCTTGTTGTTTTTGGTTGTTTTTTGCTAAGTACACTGTTGTGGGGCGTTCAATCGTATAATGTACATCCAATACAATAAAATCTTCACACACTCATTCATACTTCTTTCTATCTATAAACGGTTAAAATTTACTGTATTTTTGACTGATCCTAAACAAATGAAGGGAAGGAAAGGAGGCGGGGGGGGGGGGGGGGGGATGGAGAGAGAGACACACACACAAAGACAGAGAGAGAGAGAGAGACAGAGACAGAGACAGAGAGACAGACAGAGACAGAGACAGACAGACAGACAGACAGAGACAGAGAGACAGACAGACAGAGACAGAGACAGACAGACAGAGACAGAGACAGACAGACAGACAGACTGGGGGGGGGGGGGGGGAGGAAGAGCGGGAGAGGGAGGGAGGTATCATGATATACTCACCGCTGTACGTAGCCCGGTCGTTGCTGTGTCTGCTGATCTGGAAGCGGGCGGCCCGGGTCTTGATGAAGTCGTCCAGGTTCCTGTGCAGCCGCAGCCTGGAGCTGAGGTCGTCGACAGGCTTGAGATGCTGCAGCTCCAGCAGCCCGTCTTGGATGGGGTGACACAGGATGCGGTAGTTCCACTGTCCCAGCACCGGCACTCCGTCCGTGATGTTGAAGATGGCTGGCGAGTAACACAAGTACATGGATTAAAAACTGACGTTGCCTTCTGCCCTATAGACCAGTTTCCTTTCTTTCTTTCTTTCTTTCTTTCTTTCTTTCTTTCTTTCTTTCTTCTTCTTCTTCTTCTTCTTCTTCTTCTTCTTCTTCTTCTTCTTCTTCTTCTTCTTCTCTCTCTGTGTCTGTCTGTCAATCTGTCTGTCAGTCTGTCTGTCTCTCTCTGCCTCTGTCTCTCCCTCTTTTTAAAATAATAATTCTTTCTCTATTTTTCACTTATCCAGTAATTTAGCAAGGACTAGTTGTTAGACAGGTCTAACTGAACCTATACTACAATCCTTAGAAAATAAAGTTTTCGAATTCGAGTTCTCTGTCTCTCTTTCTGTCTGTCTGTCTCAGTCTCTCTCTGTCTGTCTGTCTGTCTGTCTCTGTTGGATGTTAACTAAAACTGTTCAAGGCAGCGCCACCTGTGGGCAGATAGGCGAAGTTCTCAGCCTGGTCCTTGTCCCCGGTGTATGCCGTGAAGCGGACCTTCTCCTGCAGGTCAAACCAGCTGGCGGCGTCCAGGTGGTGCCGCGTGCTCTCAAACGGCTCGTCCAGGTTCTCGTTGTTGGTCCACGCCCCCTCCAAGTAGCACATCAGCGGCCTGTAACATCGCCAACCGTCGCCTTCAGTGTGCAATCACTAGCTTGCGTAAATGTGTTAGCATCGCCAGGTCAATGAGTACGTCATCTTTTCCTGATGTTAGTCACGATGTTAGACAAACAATAACACATCAGAGGTCTGCAACATCGCCAACCGTCACCTTCAGTGTGAAATATCTAGCTTGCGTAAATGTGTTAGCGTCGCCAGGTCAATAAACACGTCATCTTTTCCTGATGTTAGTAATGATATTAGACAATGACACGTCAGAAGCCTGTAACATCGCCGACCGTCATCTTCAGTGTGCAATCTCTAGCTTGCATGAATGTGTTAGTGTCGATAGGTCAACAAACACGTCAACTTTTGCTGGTGTTAGTAACTATATCAGACAATCAGTGACACGTTAGAGCAGTTCCGCTGGAGGCTGCTTCACTGGCAGAAAAGCGCTAGTTTCTTACACAAATTTAATGCATACAGCCAAACAAACGCCTTCTTACCTAATGGCAGCAATGACGTCTGTTTGAAGCAATGTCAGTAATTTCTGACGAAATGATCCTGTTCTGGTCACGACCTACACCAGATTCCTACACTGCGGCCTATTTCCAGGCAGCGGTAAGGATACCTTACTTGAGATAGTGTCGGTAATCTCTGGAGAAAGTCATCAAGTCTTCTTAGTTAACAGCAGTGACACTTACTTAAAACAGTCTCTGCAGTCTCGGACGGAGAACCCCTGTTCTACCAATTCAATTCAAAAACTTCAATCATCCCACAAGGGGCAATTTTGTTGTGGTCATGACCACAACAAAATTGCCCCCTGTGGAATGATTAAAGTTTTTGAATTGAATTGAATTGATTGAATTGAATTGAATACCACCCCTAAACCACAACCTGAACCACACCCTGAATCACATATTATTGCTTAATCCCAGCAGTGGCACTTACTTGAATCCTGTTCCTGCCACGCCCTTAATCACACCTTTTTACCTAATTACTTACTTGAAGAGTTCCCTGTAGTCTCTGACGGAGAGGTCCTGTTCCTGCCACGCCCTCAATCACACCTTTTTACCTAATTACTTACTTGAAGAGTTCCCTGTAGTCTATGACGGAGATATCCTGTTCCTGCCACGCCCTCAATCACACCTTTTTACCTAATTACTTACTTGAAGAGTTCCCTGTAGTCTATGACGGAGATATCCCGTTCCTGCCACGCCCTCAATCACACCTTTTTACCTAATTACTTACTTGAAGAGTTCCCTGTAGTCTATGACGGAGATATCCTGTTCCTGCCACGCCCTCAATCACACCTTTTTACCTAATTACTTACTTGAAGAGTTCCCTGTAGTCTATGACGGAGATATCCTGTTCCTGCCAGGCTCTGAACCACGCCCTCAATCACACCTTTTTACCTAATTACTTACTTGAAGAGTTCCCTGTAGTCTATGACGGAGATATCCTGTTCCTGCCACGCCCTCAATCGCACCTTTTTACCTAATTACTTACTTGAAGAGTTTCCTGTAGTCTATGACGGAGATATCCCGTTCCTGCCACGCCCTCAATCACACCTTTTTATTTAATCCCAGCAGTGGCACTTACTTGAAGTAATCCCTGTAGTCTCTGACGGAGAAGTCCTGTTCCTGCCAGGCTCTGAACCACGCCCTCATCTCCCTGATCTGGGCCACCACGTCCCCTGCGTTCAGCACAGCGGGCGGTACGTCCGGCAGAGCGATGGGGTCCGTCCTGTGGTAGTCTCCCGACGTCTCGGAAGGCATATACAGCTGCAGGAAGAGAGGGGCGTGTCTGTCACACACGTGTAGGTTACAGTAAATAAATACAGTGCTTTAATTACCCAACTGCACTGGCCCAAGGCACTTTGTAATCCAATGCAACAACAACGATAACAGTAGCAGCAACAACAAAAACAACAACAAACCATATGACTATTACACACACACACACACACACACACACACACACACACACACACACACACACACACACACACACACACACACACACACACACACACACACGCACGCACGCACGCACGCACGCACGCACGCACACACGCACGCACGCACACGCACTCACACACACACACACACACACACACACACTAAACACACACACACACACACACACACACACACACACACACACACACACACACACACACCGCGGGTACCCACCCCGTAGTCGTTGTGCCTGGTTCTGAAGTGCACACCGTTGAGGACGGCCTCAAACTCTCCCATGCCGCAAGTCCGGATGTTGTCGGTGTGGTCGTGGATGGCCGCCGCAGCGTGCGAGGCGTGGGTGGCGGAGTAGTAGGCTCGGGTTCCGTCAATGCTGTTGCGTACCTGCACATCACACATGGCGTGCGGTCCGTGCAAATACGTCTGTGGTCTGTAATACAGGTGTGTTTCTGCCAGTTTCTATCCTGTAATGCAGGGTGTTTTTTGCCAGTTTGTGTCCTGTAATAAAGGCGTTCTGTTGCCAGTTTGTGTCCTGTAATGAAGGTGCTCTGTTGGTAGTTTGTTTCCTGTAATTGTGTTCTGTTGGCACTTTTGTCCTGTAATTGTGTTTTGTTGCCAGTTTGTGTCCGTAATGTAGGTGTTCTGTTGCCGGTTTGTGTCCTGTAATATAGGTGTTCTGTTGCCAGTTTGTGTTCTGTAATGCAGGTGTTCTGTTGCCAGTTTGTGTCATGTAATATAGATGTTCTTTTGCCAGTTTGTGTCCTGTAATATAGGTGTTCTGTTGCCAGTTTGTGTCCTGTAATAGTGTTCTGTTGCCGGTTTGTATCTTGTAATAAAGGTGTTCTGTTGCCAGTTTGTGTTCTGTACTAAAGGTGTTCTGTTGCCGGTTTGTATTCTGTAATAAAGACGTTCAGTTGCCAGATTGTGTTCTGTAATATAGGTGTTCTGTTGCAGGTTTGTATCCTGTAATAAAGGTGTTCTTTTGCCAGTTTATGTCTTGTAATAAAGGTGTTCTGTTGCAGTTTGTGTCCTGCAATGCAAGTGTGTGTTCTGTTGCCAGTTTGTATCCTGCAATAAAGCTGTTCTATTCCCAGGTTGTATCCTGTAATGCAAGTGTTCTATTGCCAGTTTGCACCCTGTACACCCTGTAATAAAGGTATTCTGTTGCAAGTTTGCACCCTGTAATAAAGATTTTCCGTTGCCAACTGCTGGCCTTAATGTGGAAGGGACCTGCACATTACACATGACGTGCAGTCCGTGCAAAGACGTTTGTATCCTGTAGTAACTGTATTCTGTTGCCAGTCTGTATCCTGTAATAACAGTATTCTGTTGCCAGCTGCTGGCACCAACGTTGAAGGGACCAGGTGTCGGGTGGGAGATGGGGACTGGGACTGCAGAATCTCGCCACTCTACAGATAACTGTCCATCATGGTGACAAACAGCTTCCAAACTGATCCACCATGTTCATTCTTCCACTTTAGAAACGGAAACCTTGAGGTTATGGGAAGTAAGTAATTGGATTTTAATGTCCTGTCAACCACACAGGGTCACCTCAGGACAGTCAAACTCAGGTCGTAAGCAAAAGAACATCTGTCAAGTCAATCCACAAAACCAGTCACTTCGCAATCATAAAACAAAACGTACCTACACAAGCATCAAACACAGTTTTTCGAAGAGTTAGTCCCTTCAGTATTACCTCTGTCAAAAGAGCACATAAGGCTAGCACACGCTGGTATCGTCGCCCATTCCGTCTAATTTATCGGTATCAGATTAAAGAAAACCAGAGGTGATGGTAATTAAGAGGAAGAAGCCGAAGAAGCACACACCTGTTTGAGACCGGAGTCTCCATCCGAACGCCGTGCCTCTTCCTGTGAGAACTGCTGCAGGATCGTCTGACGGATCAGGGAGTTGGAGGCCAGCTCTAGGGTCTCCAGGCGAGCCAAAACCTCGTCCTCCCAGGCCCCTCTGACGTCAGTGATGAATGACGTCATAATTACAAGTTGCGTCAGCGCCAGAATCAGACGCTTTGAAGCCTAGGAGGATTTCCGGAAGAGGAAAGAAGTGAAATGTAACGCCTCTTCCTGACGTTGGCAAAAAGTAAAACGATGCTAAACTAAAACTTGACCAAACAAAACAACAAAACAAAACAACAGACAAAACAAAACTAAAAACTAAAAACAAACAAACAACAACAACCAACAAACAACAACAGCAAAACAAAACAAAAAAAGACATCCTTTTTTTGTGTGTGCAAAAAGTGAAATTATTTGTTGTGTGTCATAAACATGCAAACTGAAAGTCTTCATTTACCAACCTGTCGAGTCGACGAGCGTTCTCCCACCTATCCATTGAAACGACTGTCTGCATATCTGTGTAAAGTGATTGCACGTTTGTTCTTGTGCAACAAAATAGTGGCATTATGCTTTTGTCTTCCTAGCTTCTCCTGTCTTTTCTTCTTCTTTGTTAAAATAATTATGTCACTCAACTACACGTTCATTGTGAGTCTGTTGGTACAATGAATGTATTAAACTCTTGAATCTGAATCTGAATCGCAATTCTGGTG
>CAUZXP010000485.1:39483-97872 GCA_963584105.1 Alviniconcha strummeri | reverse complement strand
ACCAAGTTACCAACCAACTAACTTCCCCACTTAATTGTGACAGATTGGCCAAATGAAACCCTGTTACCATCCAACTAACTTCCCCCCTTCATTGTGATAGATTAGCCAAATAAAAACCAGTTACCAACCAACCAACTTCCCCACTTAATTGTGACAGACTGGCCAAATAAAATCCAGTTACCAACCAACCAACGTCCCCACTTAATTGTGACAGATTGGCCAAATAGAACCAAGTTACCAACCAACTAACTTCCCACTTAATTGTGACAAACTGGCCGAATAAAACCCGGTTACCAGCCAACTAATTTCCCCTATTCATTGTGACAGATTGGCCAAGTTGCGTGCTTGCTGGCGGTGGTCGTGGCGGTGGTGGGTCAGATCCGAATCAGCACCAGCGTGGACGCGAGCAGGTTGTCGAAGACACCAGTGAGTGCCAGCGACAGCCTGTCCCAGGCCGCCAGGGACGCCATCGACGAACGGCTGACGAACATGGAGACGTCACTGTACACCGTTGCCAGGCAACTGATGCTGCAGCGATTGGCCCTGGAGGAGAGTCTGAGGTCTGATGGTCACTCGGGTGTGAAACAGGTAGGTGTTAGCGTGAGGGGAGTCTGAGGTCTGATGGTCACTCGGGTGTAAAGCATGTAGGTTTTAACGTGAGGAGAGTCTCAGGTCAGATGGTCATCGCACTCTGGCGTGAAGCAGGTAGGTGTTAACGTGAGGAGAGTCTAAGTGTTAGTGTAAGAGAGTCTGAGGTCTGATGGTCACTCGTGCGTGCAGCATGTAGGTGTTAACGTGAGGAGAGTCTGAAGTCAAATGGTCACTCCGGGGTGAAGCAGGTAGGTGTTGATGTGAGGGGAGTCTGAGGTCTGATGGTCACTCGGGTGTGAAGCAGGTAGGTGTTAACGTGTGGAGAGTCTGAGGTCTGATGATCACTCTGGCATGAAGCAGGTAGGTGTTAACGTGAGGAGGGTCCGGTTGCTCTGAAGAAGTATAAATGAACTGTCACAGTGGAACATGACTGAGTCCCGCCAGTTATTTTCTATACAGATCTCCGTTGTCGAGAATGGAATCCACTAGTTTCACAGACGTATTTATAAGGCGCTCTCATAGCTGGTAAGCAGAAGGACCTCGGTTCGATACCGCTTCGGCTCTCCTTTCTCTTCAAAAAAGGTTGTGGTTTGTGGACACTGTCTTGTGACCTTATCCATCACTTCCTACTGAAACATTAAAATAGCTCACAGCGCTGACCATCTTAATGCAGGAATCATTCTGGTGGTGACAGTGTAGCGATAGGTATATTATTTCCATCTTCCCCACCTCCATGCCCCTTTCCCCCTTCTCCCCGTCCCCAATAAGCCTTATGGTTTCTGTGGACGTTAAGCACCATGTTTACTTAAGCATACGACGCTCGAACAAAAGTCGTTCCTGCGCGTATGGCGCCTCTGAAACAGCTTCAACGCATGTGTTTCAATGGCGCTATTGAAAGACGGCGGGATGACCAGGGAAAGACGGCGGGATGACCACGTCCGTCAATGTGTGTCTCAGATCCGCGTGAACCAGGACGGCACGAGGGCCTACTACAGCGCCAGTCACGTGGGCAGGTCGACGGTGGCCATCCACGACCACACGGAGCTGCAGCGCACCTGCGGCATGGGCGAGTTTGAGGGCGTGCTGAACGGTGTTCACTTCAGAACACGCCACAACGACTACAAGGTACAGGCGTAGTGTGTGTGTGTGTGTGTGTGTGTGTGTGTGTGTGTGTGTGTGTGTGTGTGTGTGTGTGTGTGTGTGTGTGTGTGTGTGTGTGTGTGTGTGTGTGCGTGTGTGTGTGTGTGTGTGTGCTGAGTTTGTTTTTTTTCCTCTTTTTTTTCTTTCTTTTTTCGGGGGGCGGAGGGGACTGATTTGGGTTGTTGTTTGCTTGTTTGTTTTGCTTTGTTTTATTTGTTTGCTTTTGAGTTCAGATCCGCCTTGTTGAGAACAAAACTGCGATAAACATTGTCACAGTAAACATATGACAGCAGTGGGAGTGGTGTGGGATGAAACAACTTTCTGTTTTTAACAAGACACTCTCCAACAACTGTAAGGTGAGCTAGAGACTGGGTTTGAGGGAGTGCAGCTGAGCTGTGCTCACTTGTTCAAGTTTTTAAGTGGGTTGGGGGGGGGGGATGGTGGAGGGCGGGGTGTAAAACAACTTACTTCAAAACTCTCCAACAACTGCAAGGTGAGCTACAGGTGGGATTTTAGGGAGTGCTGAGCAGCGTTCACTTCAGAACAACACAACAACGACTACGAGGCATTTTTCTTTTTGTTTTAGTTTGTTATTGTTGTTGTTGTTTTGTGTTGTTGTTGTTTTGGCTGGAGCTGGAAACAACGTTAATTGTTTTTTTCCTTCTAAACACACTCTCTCTCCATGAACTGCAAGAGAACCTAGAGGTGGGTTTGAGAGAGTGCTGAACGGTACTCACTCCAGAACACCACCACAATGACTACAAGGGAAACGCGTTTATCTATTATTTTGTATCACGGTTGGGGGAGGGGGGAGGGGGGGAGGGAGAGAGGACGTGCGATGTGGAAAGGAGGGTGAAAGGAGAGGGGCAAGAGGGTTGGGGGGGGGGTGGTCGGGGGGGGGGGGGAGAGTGGAAGTGGTAGGCAGAGGGAGACAATCAACCCATCTGTGGCTAGAGTGCTGGCTCAGACAGCACGTGCCTTGATTGCACCAGCTGGTGAAGCCGTCCTCCACGAGCTCAGACTATCACGCTGTGGAGGCAATCGCCTACCCGCCAGTGCCCCCCGAGATCCTCAGCCAGACCGACCTGACCACGGCCTTCAGGGACATGCGGGCCTACTTCCGGGCCTGGCTCGACGGCGACGACTCCCAGCTGGACTACAAGCCCTACTTCAAGTGAGTTCGTGTGAGATGGGCATGATGGATGAGTGGGTAAGCTAGCCACCCAAGACCGAGAGAGAGAGAGAGAGAGAGAGAGAGAGAGAGAGAGAGAGAGAGAGAGAGAGAGAGAGTGTGTGTGTGTGTGTGTGTGTGTGTGTGTGTGTGTGTGTGTGTGTGTGTGTGTGTGTGTGTGTGTGTGTGTGTGTGTGTGTGTGTGTGTGTGTGTGTGTGTGTGACCGCAATAGCACGTAAAACATGTCAGTCCAGTCGAGAGTAGAGAGTAGCGCTATATATAAAAGCGATGAATAGTAACTGCCAAGGTGACATGGTTCAGGAGCTGTGTGAGAGTCGAGGTGGCCGTCCTGGGCTGTCCGTCCTAACGAGCCTTCTGGTTTCCGTGGACGTAAAGCTATATTGAACCATGCTTCGGCATTGGTCTCAGCTTGTCCCTCATATGTCAGCTGACATCTGAGGACATTAAGCAACACTACCTACCTACCTGCCAAGGTGGCCGTCCTTGGCTGTCCGTCCTAATGAACCTTCTGGCTTCCGTGGACGTAAACCTATATTGAACCACGCTTCGGCATTGGTCTCAGCTTGTCCCTAATATGTCAACTGACATCTGACGACATTAAGCAACACTACCTACCTACCTTGTAAGAGACAACTCAGATTATATCACGCGTTTCCTTTATGACCGTCCACACTGCTTACGACATTACAAATAAAACCAAAACGGTTTGAATAAAAAAAGAACCTTTTTTAAAACTTGTTTCTTATACTCTTTTTTTTATTTATTTTATTTTTTACCTGGTGCAGACGCGCTTTGTGTGCTTTGACGCTTTAAAGGAACCGAGAGTCTTCCGCTTATCAGCCTGGCCTTACCGCTAGGTCAAACTGGCTTATCAGCCTGGCCTTACCGCTAGGTCAAACTGGCTTATCAGCCTGGCCTTACCGCTAGGTCAAACTGGCTTATCAGCCTGGCCTTACCGCTAGGTCAAACTGGCTTATCAGCCTGGCCTTACCGCTAGGTCAAACTGGCTTATCAGCCTGGCCTTACCGCTAGGCCAAACTGGCTTATCAGCCTGGCCTTACCGCTAAGCCAAACTGGCTTATCAGCCTGGCCTTACCGCTAGGCCAAACTGGCTTATCAGCCTGGCCTTACCGCTAAGCCAAATTGGCTCACATGACTCCCAGCAGCACTGTGAGCTGCAGCAATGTGTGCATGGGGATGGCGAGGGATGGGACAGGTGTACGCATCAACAGATATTTGAACCTGCTACCCCCACAGCATGACTTACACGCCACGTTGACTGGCACTGCCTGTTCAGACCGTTGCTGTGTTACCTGGAGGGCGCGTGGACCAACGACGTCAACCTGGACGAGCCGTTTGACAGCGACCGCCATCACCTGGACGCCTCCTCCTGGTTCGACTTGCAGGAGAAGGTCCGCTTCACTTCCTACACTGGAGACAAGGACCAGCTGGAGAACTTCGCCTTCCTGCCCACAGGTGGCTTGTCTGCCTGTTTGTCTTTCTGTCTGTATTCCTGTGTCTGCCTGCTTGTCTCCCTGTCTGCCTACTTGTCTGCCTGTCTGTCTGTCTGTCTGTTTATCTGCCTGATTGCATGTATGTCTGTGCCTGCCTGTATGTCTATCTGTCTGCCTCACTGCCTTTTTTCTGTCTCTGTCTGCCTGCTTTTCTGCCTGTCTGTTTGTCTCTCTGCCTGCTTTGGTTGGTCGAGTGTTGCTTTACGTCCACAGAAACCGTAGGCTTATTAGGGACAGGAGCCCAGGACGGTCACTTCGACTTTCACACAGCTCCCGAGCTCTGTCTCTGCCTGCCTGTCTGTCTGTCCGGTGTTTATCTGCCTGCCTGCATGTCTATCTGTCTGCCTTACTGCCTTTTCTCTCTATGTCTCTGTCTGCCCGTCTGTCTATCTGCTGTCTGTCTCTGTGTGCCTGGCTACATGTCTGTCTGTCTCTTTGCTTTTCTGTCTTTCTATTTTTGTCTACCTATCTCTCTGCCTGCCTGCCTTTTGGTCTATGTCTGCCTGCCTGCGTTTTTGTCTATGTCTGTCTACCTTTTTGTCTATGTCTGCCTGCCTGCCTTTTTGTCTATGTCTGTCTGCCTTTTTGGCTATGTCTGTCTGTGTCTGTCTGCCTGCCTTTTTGTCTATGTCTGCCTGCCTGTTGGTCTATCTGTCTGCCTTTCTGATGACCCTACGCGGTTGACTGGACGTTGACATCCGAGAACTATAACTGGAAAACAGTGATTATAACCGGAGTTGCCTCGCCCTGCAGCCATCGTTAACATCACGGACGGGGTGCCCGTGCTGGCGCAGTGGAACTACCGCATCCTCTGTCACCCCATCCAAGACGACCTGCTGGAGCTGCAGCATCTGAAGCCGACGGACGAGCTGCAGAGCCGCCTGCCTGCCGACGACCTGCTGGACGAGTGGCTGCAGACCCGGAAAGGCCACTACCACGTCACCGACCGCAGTGGGGACCAGGCCACGTCTAATGGTGAGATGGCAAGGTCTTGTCTGAAGGCAAAATGCAGCTGACTTTTGTTCGGGTACTATGATTATCATAAGACATTTAAGACACAAGAAGAAGAACAGAAACTGTATTGTCCATGGATAAAACAATACACGTGGATATTTACCTTTGAGTGCACGTGACAATTAGCCTTTAAAGTTAAAAGAAAAAGAAACTGTGCAAACTGACATGAAAAATCGAAAAAGAAAAAAGCACAGGACCTAGCTCAACCAAAAGAGAGAAGTGGATTAGCTCTCCATCACATTTTTCATCGTTTTTCACCGTTTAACTGTTGTTTAAGTGTCGTTTTGTAGCTTGATAAAGGGTATTACCCCGAAATTTCGCATGTTATGTTTTGTCCTAATAAATAGCGTTATTCTGAACCTTTGATGTGTTTGGATCTTGAAAAATCGATCGCTCAAAACACTCGTGAAACACCTTAACGTAAGAGCGCCTATAAAGTTGTACAATTTCCAGACTATAGTATAGTAATATACCGCCACATTTAGTAATAAGTATTGCCCTTGCATGCTCCGTTTGACCATAGTCTCACAATGATGGCGGCAACTCTTACTCCAAACTCCAAGCAGTGGTTTACGACATCCTTCCTTTGGAGGAAGGTGCCGGAAAGCGATGCTCGGAGTGTGCTCTTACTCTTGAGCATACAGACAGAATGGGGAGCTAAGAACTACCTGCTCCTTTATTCGACATGCACACAGACTAGTTACCGCTCCCGTCACTCCGTCTTTCAGGCCAGGCGCTGATAGACAAGCTGATGGCACAGATTCCAGGCAAAGACAACTACATGGCGGACATCGAGGACAACAACCTGGGTCGGAGCAAGTACGACATCTTCGACAACACCCAACTGCTCAACGCTGGTTTCTACCACAGATACGTCTACATTGGGGATGTACGTACCAACGATCTGTAGTTTAAGGCTGCGAGATGGGATGGGGGGGGGGGGGGGGGGGGGGATATTACTGACAAAGTTTGTCAGACGCGTTTTGTCGTGACAAACACGTGTTCAGAAGCCAGTATGGCATCTTTGACAACACTCAACCTTTTAATACTGGTTTCTGTCGCATGTGTTTCTTGGGGATGTACAGACGTACCAATGCAAACTGCAGACACTGGTTTACAACATCCTTCTGCCGGAAAGCGATGCTCGGAGTGTGGTACCAGCGCTGTGTGCTTAAGGGTGTGAGGGAGCTGGAGGAATGATGAGTGGACGGGATGAAGTGGGGCGACGAAGCAGGGAGAGGGAGAGGAGGAGGGAGGGGGGGGGGGGGATAGAAACAAATACGACATCTCTGAGAACACTTACATTCTCAACGCTGGTTTCTACCATAGACAGATTGGTTTTGTTTTGCAGGATGCAGCCTATACGTATCAGCTCTCTGTCTCTGTCTCTGTCTGTCTGTCTGTCTGTCTGTCTGTCTGTCTGTCTGTCTGTCTGTCTGTCTGTCTCTCTCTCTCTCTCTCTCTCTCTCTCTCTCTCTCTCTCTCTCTCTCTCTCTCTCTCTCTCTCTCTCAGTCTCTGTCTGTCTCTTTTTCTCTCCCCTGTCTCTCTCTCTCCCCGTCTCTCTCTGTCTGTCTGTCTATATCTCTCTGTGTGTCTCTGTCTCTCTCGGTCTCTGTCTGTCTTTCTCTGTCTGTCTCTCTCTCTCTCTGTTTTTCTCTCTCTCTGTCTCTCTCTCCAGCTCTGTCTGTCTGTCTGTCTGTCTGTCTGTCTGTCTGTCTCTGTCTCTCTCTCCCCCTCTCTGTCTCTCCCTCCCCCCCCCCCCTCTCTCTCTGACACTACACGACTGTCCCTGTGTGCGGCAGAAAGACGCCATGGGGGTACAGGTCAACATGCGGGGGTTTGGGGACAGGAACCTGTTCGTGGCACACACCACACAGAGCCGCGTGGCGCCTGTGGAACTGGCCCAGTGCAACGGGCAGGGCGAGGACTGCGTCTATTCCCGCACCCGCGTCAGCTACGCTATCCCGCTGGAGGTACGTAATATAATATTATGACGTCGCCTGGTGTGACGTCATTTAATGTTGTGTGACGTCTCAGTGTCAGCTAAGCCACTGTTGGAGGTACGTAATATAATATTATTACATCACCTGGTCTGACGTCATTTAATGTTGTGTGACGTCTCAATGTCAGCTAAGCCACCGCTGGAGGTACGTGGTTGTGACATCATTCAATGTTGTATGACGTCTAGTGTCAGCTACGCCACACCACTAGAGGTGCGTGTGATGCGGCGTGGTGTGACGTCATTTGTTGTTGCAGGACGTCATCTTCCAACTTTCATGGCAAGAACTGCGTTCATTGGTGTGATGTCATTTGATGTATGACGTCATAGTGTAAATGATAAGGGGAGGACTATATGTCTACACCCGCGCTAGCGTCAATTGTGCCGGTACGTATGACGTGCGTGTTATTGCGTCATTTGATGCTGTATGACGTCAAAGTGCAACTGGAACCGGAAGAACAGCGTCTACTCCCGCGGCCGCGTCAGATGTGCCCTTCCACTGGAAATACGTATGACGTATATGGGTGACGCCACTTTTGTGTATGATGTTACTCCAGCGAAATAATCAGTAGCTGCGCCTTATGACGTGCGTGACGTCATTGTGACGTGGAAGGACGCCGCACGGAGAGGACTCATGAAGTCTTCTCCGCCCTTCCTTCTACGACTGTTTTCGGAGGTGAACACTGGCAAGTCGATGATGGTAGCTTACAATAAATAGTTGACGATAATGGCGACGATCATGTAGATGACAACGACAACGACTCTGCACATGCTGCTGATAATGTTAATAATGACTATGAAATAAAAGACGACGGCGCTGCAGCTGATGCTGCTGCCGCTGATAATAATAATGATTATGAAATCCAAAACGACGACGACAACAACGTCGGCGCTGTAACTGCCGCACGTGGATAAGGATGCTGATGACTGACGGTGAACGACGACCGAGGGCTATGACGAGGACTATGACGACGACCCGAGTGGGAAACGCTTCGTTCTGACAGGTGGCTTCAATGGCTGTTGTTCAGATCGTGTGGACCACGCCTCTCAACTCTTGGAACCCGCTGGACCTGGAGTACAAGGGCGTCAGCTGGACCCCAGAGGGCGCCACCGTCACGGCGGACGGAAGGACGGGCGGACTGACGTCAGACACGGCACTGAACGGCACCAACGACAGGAACTACTTCCTGACCCCCATCCAGTTCTTCCAGGGCGGGGAGGTTCGTACTGGCTAGTGCCCGCTGGGTGGGTTATGTGTAATGGTAAGGAGAATGGGTGGTGGGTGTGTAATGGTAGTGGGAATGGGTGGGTAGGTGGGTAAGTGGTTCTGTGAAGAGTTCTGACCCAATGTCTGACCACTGTTGTAAGTGGTTGTGAAGAGTTCTGACCCAGTTTCTGACGTAAGTGGTTCTGTGAAGAGTTCTGTCCCAGTGTCTGACCGCTGTTGTTAGTGGTTCTGTGAAGAGTTCTGACCCAGTATCTGACGTAAGTGGTTCTGTGAAGATTTCTGACCCAGTATCTGACTAAGTGGTTCTGTGTCGAGTTCTGACCCAGTGTCTGACCGCTGCTGCGTGCAGATCGAGGTTGACCCTGCGGACACCGTGCCGGGGTCAGTGGGTGTCCTTGACCGCTGGGGCAACGTGCGGGCGCTCACTGCCTCGGGCATCCGCATCTTCCTACCCGAGATCCTGGATGTGGGCAACGTCCGTACCCGTTTCCCCATCTTCCCGGTCTACGCTGATGGCAACACGGCCTTTAAAGACGTGCGTTTGGCTGTTTGGATGGAGTGAGCGAGAGAGGGGTTTGGGGTAGAGAGAGAGAGAGAGAGAGAGAGAGAGAGAGAGAGAGAGAGAGAGAGAGAGAGAGAGAGAGAGAGAGAGAGAGTCTGTCTGTCTGTCTGTCTGTCTGTCTGTCTGTATTATTCATTGGTGGCTTTGAAAGGACTATTGTTAGGTTTTGGCTGAACCAGAACTGCAATCCTTGTAAAATAAAGTGTTCGAGTTCTCCCCACCCCCTCTCTCTCACACACACGCACGCACGCACTCACACACATTCACTCACACACACACACACACACACACACACACACTCACACACACACACACACACACACACACACACACACACACACACACACACACACACACACACACACACACGCACTCACACACACACACACACACACACACACACACACACACACACACACACACACACACACACACACACACACCGTACCGTTGTTGCCCTGTGTTACCTGGACGCCGTGCTGTGCGTGTGTCAGCTGGAGGCCCTGTCCAAGATCACCATGGACCTGACGGCCAACACCCGTTACCTCCACAACGTGCCGCAGTTCGGCTCCAACGACACCGACGACGACGTCATTCAGCCCGATCCCGATCTCACGTGGTACAGGATGCAGACCGCACCCTCCAACTCCTCAAGAGGTTGGTTACTTATTTAAACAGTTACCGCACCCTCCAACTCGCCACGAGGTTGGTTACTTATTTACCGCACCTCCAACTCGCCACGAGGTTGGTTACTTATTTACCGCACCTCCAACTCGTCAAGAGGCTGATTACTTAGCTACCGCACCCTCCACTCATCAAGAGGTTGGTTACTTAGTTACCTCACCCTCCAACTCCTCAAGCGGTTGGTTACTTATTTACCGCACCCTCCAACTCGTCAAGAGATTGGTTACTTAGTTGGTCAGTTACTGCACCCTCCAACTCGTCAAAAGGTTGGTTACTTAGCTACCGCACCCTCCAACTCGTCTAGAGGTTGGTTACTTAGTTACCGCATCCTCCAACTCGTCAAGAGGTTGATTACTTAGTTACAGCACCCTCCAACTCGTCAAGAGTTTGGTTACTTAGTTACCGCATCCTCCAACTTGTCAAGAGGTTGGTTACTTAGTTTGGGGATTTTAACGTCCGGTCAGCTGCTTAGAGTCAGCTGAGGATAAATCACAGACAGAAAATTATTTGACACCAGGTTCAAAACGCGAAGTCACCAAATCACAATTAGCTCAAAAGCTAGAACTCTGTTCTGGACACGACACGGTAAAGTTAACCAAGTTAGTTCTTGGATTTTAACGTCTTGTGGTTAACGCACAGCGTCGTCAAGAGGTAAGAATGAAGTGGTGACGTCATTGCGCATGACGGCATGACAACGCAGTCACGTGACCTGGGTGTCTCGTCACAAACACACAGGCTACAGCTGACCACGCCTCCAACACGAAGAAACAAAATCGGATGACGGAACACTCAGGTAATGGCGTCACGTCACAAGGTAATAACTTTAAGTGGTGACGTCACTGTGCGTGTCGACACAGTCACGTAACGCAGATGACCACGTCATCGTTCGGCTTGATTCAGAACTCACTGTGCATATGAAACAGAACGGCCCGCTGATGTAAGAAAGACATTATTTTCGTGAAGACACACGTGCATGACAATGGGGATCGCGTCATTCGGCATGACTAAAAAAACTGTTATTATATTCACCCAAAATGTAAGAATCCGTGACGTCATAGTCTATGTATGACGACACAGCCACGTCACACAGAGGTTCATGTCATTAGGCAAGAAGATTTTTGTTTATATTATTATATGCTACATGATATGTATCCAAAATTTAGCAAGAATTCCTGACGTCGTAGTCCATTACGACACAGCCACACCACACAGAGGTCCATGTCATTCGGCCTAACCGAGAAATGAATTACTTGTAAGCTGCCTCCAACCACGGTCACGCTGAAATATTTTGTGTGGACGTTTTTATGCTTCATGCATACATTTTCACAGATTCATTCATGCTTCACATGTATGTAAATGATGCGTTAACTGCAAAACGTTTTTGTATTATTCTTCATCAGTAGTTTACCAAGGACTAGTTGTTAGACTAGATTTGACTGAATCTAAACTACAAGTCTTTTGTAAAGATATTTTCGAGTTCGCGTGCGATGGTACCTCTGAGGCAGAAATGAATGACCCCCACCCCCCACCCACCCCTGCAAACAACCACGGCACGTTCCATCTCAAGACAGACCAGAGCTGTATAGAAAAATATGAAACAGAATGACTGCTAGCGTTCTAAAACAAGATCCAAACGCAAAAAGATTCAAAAGAACGCTTATTTATTAGGACACGGACACACACTATTACTTCTCTCTCTCTCTTTCATCGTTTTAGACCGTTTATCTGTTTAAGTGTCGTTTTGGGGGCTTGAGAAAGGGGATTTCCCCGAACATTTCCATATTGTATGTCCGTGTCCTAATAAATAAGCGTTCTCTTGAACCTTTCTGTGTTTGGATCAGAGCTGTACACGTTTCTCCCTTTAATGCCTACAGTAGATAAGATCAAGAAACTGTGTATTTGGATCAGAGCTGTACACGTTTCTCCCTTTAATGCCTACAGTAGATAAGATCAAGAAACTGTGTCTATGCTAGTCCTGTTGCCAGGATTTAAAAAGTCCGCCTTCCCTGTTCTCGCTCCTAACTTCATTTTCCTCCGGTATGTATGATCGAACACTGTCGTCGGCACACTGTCACTGAACTCGGCGCGAAGCCAGAACAAGATCGTTCAATGACTCAACTCTTGTGATAATGGTGAAACATTTTCCCTCCTGATTATAGTGTACAAGCGCAACTGTGGACAGTACATGTATCAGTATATTAAAGGACCCTGCATGAGTGGTATCTGCTGGGTACTATGGACATGTATATATCTACACACACACGTCGTTTCAGGAACTCACATTCACTACCTGGACCTCAGGACCATGCACGCCATTTACGCCATGGATGGCTGTGAAACCTACCAGGTTTGTCATGATGTGTGTGCGTGCATGTATATATATATGTGTATAAATGTATGCATGCGTGCGTGCGATCGTGTGTGTGTTCGCGTATGTGGTGTATTTGTTGTGTTCGTGTATGCGTGTATGTGTTCGTGATATGTATGGTGTATTTGTGTTCGCGTTTGTGTGCGTGCGTGCGTGGTATGTATGGTGTATTTGTGTTCGTGTATGTGTGCGTACGCGTGTGTGTTCTTGATATGTATGGTGTAGTCGTGTTCGTGATATGTATGGTGTATTTGTGTTCGTGTATGTGTGCGTGTGTGTGTGTTCGTGATATGTATGATGTATTTGTGTTCGTGTATGCGTGCGTGCGTGCGCGTGACGAGCAGACGCATATCTGTGTGGGTATGGGCTGTATCCTACATAGGAACGCGTAGTATTAAAGGTGTATGCATGTATGTTACTGCGCGCGTGCGTAAGCATGCGAGCGTGACTGCACGTGCAGATCGGAACCACGCACACCTACCTGACCCCCCCCCCCCCTCTCTCTCTCGCAGATTCGAACCTCGCTCAGCAAGCGTCACACCCACCTCATGACCATCCACTTCAACTCCACATCCCAGCAGTTCGAGTACCTGGACTGCGACGGCAGAGCCAACTGCAGGGACAACCACGGCGTGCAGCTCATTCCTATCAGAGGATGAAGCCCCCCCCCCCACTCCCACCCCACCCCACGGCAACGACAGTAATGGCGTTTGTGTTACTGACGACAGAACTCGTTAAATATTCTTTTCAGGCCGGAAAAACAAAAACAAGCCAAAAATCTTGCGAATTAATGTCAAACTTGTTTTGACTGGAAACCCAAAACTGGTTTTGCTGGTAGTGGCTGCTTTAAAATAAATGCTTTTTAAAACTGAAGGACTGTTTTTCCGCTTGAGGACTGATACGAGCCTCTCTCTCTCTCTCTCTCCTGTATGAGTGTGTGTCAGTGCACAAGCACAAGGAAAGACTCTCAATCACAATAACACCGCGAAGCTTTGATTTCATAACGTGTTACGATGGCCTAAACAAACCACCAGAAAAACGAGAAAGAAAGGAAGAAAGAAAGCACACCACATACAAACCAGATAGTTTGACTCCCGTTTAACTCTTGTTATGTTCTTTTGTAATGCGGGCGTACCATAAACACTTGCAATACTGTCCCACTAAAATGAACATTCTTTTGAACTATTTGTGTGCTTGGATCTGATTTTAGAACACCAGCAGTCACCCTGGTTTGAGATTTCTTCTGCATCATTACACAGACCCACGTTGTCCACTGCAGGCCAGACGAGGAAAGCAAAGCAGGAGAACAGTGTAACAAAATGGTTTATTGAAGCCACATTGGTGCGATGATTTTGCTCTGGGTCCCCATGCACCAACTTACCTCAGCTTAATCCAAATATCACAATCCTTTTCCTCCGAGATCATAGTCTTATCAGTCTCATTCTCTCTTCGGTTATCAACAGGGCGATAAGCATGGTCTTTGCACAAAACATAAGCAATGATGTAGACAGTATGATGATCTAGCGTATACACATTATATATAGGTATGTTTGTGTGTGTGTGTGTGTGGGGGGGGGGGGGGGGGGGCGCCCGTTGTGTGTGCATGTACGCATGCAGATAAACAACTAAGCTTGACCCCTCTACACAGGTGAATCGGAAGGCCCTCAGGCAGTCAACACACTGGTGTTGTAAAAATCCTCGGGTGACTTCAGTTCTGTCAGTATCCATATATACATTTGAAACAGTCAGTGAATATATGTTATGCCAATCATTCTGCATGTAATTAAGCACATTTCCATAGCTACAAACCAAATGAAGTTCATGCCCATGAACATACACGGCACCCATCCACCCGTTTAGTCATACAGTAGGATCCCTCTGTCGCTGTAAGCATCATGGGAATCAGTGACAAAAGACTTGTTGCTGCACAATGTTGACACCGCAAAGGGCACATTTAGAAGAAAAGAAAAGGAAAAAAAGAAAACTGAGCCAAAAGCAAAATAATGTTGACACCGCAAAGGGCACATTTAGAAGAAAAGAAAAGGAAAAAAAGAAAACTGAGCCAAAAGCAAAATAATGTCGACACCGCAAAGGGCACATTTAGAAGAAAAGAAAAGGAAAAAAAGAAAACTGAGCCAAAAGCAAAATAATGTTGACACCGCAAAGGGCACATTTAGAAGAAAAGAAAAGGAAAAAAAGAAAACTGAGCCAAAAGCAAAATAACTTAATGCTGACACCACAAAGGGCACATTTAAACATAAATTTAGCAAAAGGCAAAACAAGGCATGTGCCAGGGCATCACCTGTAAACAGCTGTAACAAACAACAGTGCACTTTACAGCAACAACTCACTTCTGCAACTGCAGCAACAGTTCCGCATTTTACAACTCACTTTTGTAGTTGCAATTACAGTTCTGCACTTTACAGCAACAACATACTTTTGCAGCTGCAATTGCAGCTCTGCACTTTGCAGCAACAGCATACTTTTACAGCAGCAATTACACTTGTGCATAACTTACTTTTGCAGCTGCAACTGCACTTGTGCATATTGCAGCAGCAACTTACTTTTGCAGTGGCAAGTACAGCTGTGTACTTTGCTGATACAATTTAATTTTGCAGCTACCGCACGTTGCAGCAGCAACTTAATTTTGCAGCTATAGTTGTGCACTTTGAAAAGCTTAGGCCTACACCTGTATATTTTTTTTATTGTGAATGCACTGCCGTCAGTCAGACTGTGTGCACTGCAGTCAGCCAGACTGTATGCACTGCAGTCAGCCAGACTGTATGCACTGCAGTCAGCCAGACTGTATGCACTGCAGTCAGCCAGACTGTATGCACTGCAGTCAGCCAGACTGTATGCACTGCAGTCAGTGTATGCACTGCCGTCAGCCAGACTGTATGCACTGCCGTCAGCCAGACTGTATGCACTGCAGTCAGCCAGACTGTATGCACTGCCGTCAGCCAGACTGTATGCACTGCCGTCAGCCAGACTGTATGCACTGCCGTCAGTGTATGCACTGCAGTCAGTCAGACTGTATGCACTGCAGTCAGTCAGTGTATGCACTGCAGTCTAAAATGAAGTGTTTATACACTGATGTCAGCAGGACTGCATATGCACTACAGTCAGTCACACTGTGACCTCTCATCAAACACACTGGGTGACATCATCTCAGGACAAACATGCACACTGACAAGACCCCCCTCAACACAGCACTATAATGAGAAACCCTGTATGCCATCAACACTTGGCATATGTCCAAAAATGAAGCATTATATCTGGGTTCACCTGTACTGATTACATTACCACTACCCACCTTTAGAGTACAGCGCTACTGACCAGCAGCATTCTAGCCACTGGAAGCGCATTCTACAAAAGCTATTACTACTGTTCTTATTAATTACTTATACCTACATATAGTAATAACAATGATGTATATGTTTGGTTGGTGATAGTGGTGGTGATAGTGATGGAGGCACACAATTCTTTGTGTTAATCCCTTCCCAAACAACTTAGAGGCCCATTGACAGGCAGGTGAGATTTTACGTGCACAGCTATTTTCCTACAAATACAAAAATGCATACAAGCTGTGCCCATCACTATGCAGGTGGCCCCAGTTCAAACGTTCAGGGAAATACAGCATTATAAAAATGAAAAGCAAACTTTGCATCCGTATAAAGGCAAAGATGTTTTCATAATCAGAATCAATCATGGTTTGCAGCCCTACAAAGATGTAGATGCTGTTACAATGAGAACTGGTCAAGCCCAGCATCTGTAACTGTGATGATGCTACAATCAATGTGAAGGTCAGCTGAGCCTTGCATCTATCATTATAATGACAACCTAAATGAAACTTGGCCTTCAAAACGGCCCAGTACAAATACACAGCTAGTGATTGGATTCTAACATAAATACATAGCTAGTAACTGGATTCTAACATAAGTACATACCTAGTAACTCGATTGTAACATCCAGTCAAAAAACAAAACAAAAACACACAAGACTATGATATGCTGGTATTATCAGGCATTCTGTCTGATTTATCATTACCAGATTACAAAATGTACACAAAAGGAATGGCCAGAAACAATAAAAACTATCAAAATATTACTTAACTGTTTATGCATAATAGCTGGTACTAGTGCAGTAAGGCACCAACTATCATCTCCTAGCTGCTCAACAAGAGCCATACACATTTTCTGGAAAAAAAAGAAAAGTCGGGACTATTAGCAGTTAAAGAACAAGATGGAAAGAGAAAGAAGACTAGGTTGAAAATTGAGGGACATCAAAAAGGGGGAAATTATTTGACAGCCCTGAGATTCAAGACTGACAAGACAGGAACACAAAATGAGCGCAACTAAGCACCCTGGAATCAAACCGTTCCACAACTCCAGAGCAAACAAAACGCAACCAGTCTACCGCCGTTTCACTCCTCGGTCAGGTGTGGGTTAACTCGCTATACCCACCTCTCTGGATGTTTTATTCCGTGTGTAGAGTCCCAACAGAATATCCACTGCACAATATCACACGGCATTTGAACAAAAACATTTTAACTCCAATTTTGCTTGTACTTGTAGCAACACATTTCGTTCAAAGGAAAAAAAAAAATTGCAAGAAAGAAGCCTGAAGAGCCCGCAGTTCCTTTGTCCAGGGTTTATTTTTAGTAGTCTGACAGATTTTGCACTGAATTAAAAAAACAAAAGGTTAGTGGCTATATTATTCAGTCAACTGTGACACATATTAGCATCCAGGGAGAACAGAATTCATCTAATTGCATGCCAGGGGAAAAATTCATTTTCAGTTGTCTTGCCCACATGGATGGTATTCGGAGATGTCTGCTATGAAGGTGGACTGTGCCTTCACACAAGCTCTCCTTTCACGCAGGCTCAACTGAATGACTGGACAGGCGCCGTAACCCCAGTGAAGGAGTCTGGTCAAGGAGAGCAGAGCCAGGCAGCATGTTTTGGAAATATGTTAGTGCCTTAAGCAGGCTTTGTCTGTTTTTCTAACTAAAGATACAGGGTAAATATTGTGCTGTGATACAAATGAACGCTAACGCTGGTGACTACTACAATTTGATGGAGCTGCTCCAATAAAGGCTTTATAAAAGTCATCAGTGGAATGAACTTTTAACAACTACAATTATATACCAGTGAATGCACACAACCACTACTGAACACATTATATATATACAAACACAAGTCAAACTGTTGACATCTTATCCGCACATGACTGTATAAAATTGACCAACTGATTGAAAATGAGACAAATATGAGAGAGAGTTGAAGAGTCAGAGGGAGAGTTAGTTACTAATTTTGTAACTGAATGGGTCACACCCAGATGATCAAACTCTATCATAAGCAAATTCACGTTCAAACTCTTCTCCCATGTGACTTCATGCCAAAAGATGCGCATGCAAGGGATTATGCACTTCAGTTGAAAATAAAACATTGTTGAAAACTGTTTTTATTTAAAATGTTGTGTTGTGTACTTGCATGAATGAATGAATATATAGTACAGATAATTTCAGCAACCAGGCTGTGGTTGATTTCAAGATACAGTCATCACACACTGAAAAAGCGCCAAAAAATGACCGCCAAAAACAGACATCCATGTACCGAGTGATTTTTGTCACTTTGTTTACAAACAAACCGCAAGCACATGGAGTAACAATCACTGATTTGTACGCGGAAAACATCATTTTATACGGATAATATAACATCAACACTCACGATAGCTGTATTTTTGATCAATTGATTGTGAATGTTTGTCCTGGATGTACGTCGGATGTGTTGCAAACTCGAACTGAAAACTTTGAACAACCGAAAAATGACAGCATTGCTTCAGAATCACCGGAAACGTCGCGTGTGTTCCGATCCATGCATTTGCACTACACAGCAATACTCTTCTCTTTTTTTTCAGCGAAGTTTTGCACGAAATCTGAAGAATATTTCCCGGATCGTTTGATATTGTTGTAATATCTGACGTCCCTACAAGATATCTAATATTTTGTACAAAAAAAACGAGAAAGCAGTCTCTTTTTTATTGACAGCATCTGGAACGTCACGTGACCTTTCCCGAGTGCATTCATTTTCCTGGCCACATGGTGTGTCTTTGTTTGGAAACGCTGAAAGGTGTGTTGTAGTCTTCTTCAGTGGTCCGACGTAAGTACAGTGGTCTGACGTAGAACATGCACTGTGCGCTTTTTCAGGAGTTTATTGAGATTATTTTCAAGTTTTCCGCCGATTTGGGTGCGCAAAATGAAAGTACTGTGAAAAGGGGCATCTTCCCGCGCCGAAGATTTGAAACCCGTTTTTTATACTTAGCCAAGTACAGCGTGAAGAATTTCATTACAAGGCAGTATCTTGTAAACCTTACCTGCAACTCTTGATTCAGGATGTGTACTCAGTTTCATCAAAAACTTGTGAGTTATAAGTGCATGCTTTTTGTAGACTGTTTAGTGGTGTTGCAAAATATTTTATTAACTGAACGAGAGTGACGAAGTTATAGGGTTTTTTTTTCTGGAAGTAATTTTCGTCCTGAAAGTTATGTCAGACGTCATGTTTGCCACACAACTGTTATTGTAACATGATGTAAAACATTAAACTTTTCAAGTTTCATTAAGCCCAGCAGATGTTAGTAATACTAATAGCGGTTCTGAGAACTGAGTACTGATTTGTGTAGAAGTCATGGTGTGTAGGTTTGACATGTTTGTACTGAGCATATCAGTATTGGGACAGTTGTGGGTTATCGAGTTAATAATTTCATATTCATAACACTTCAAATTCATTGACAAGACCATGGTATGCTGAACTGAGTGTACTCCTGAGCCAAGTGGTACAGCAAGGAGGAAAACATCAAACACAGATAGTTGCAGACGGTACAGAGAGTGGCTGGCCACAGAGAATCCACATCTCAAACAAAGAGCTGGGGGGGGGGGGGGCAGGGGGGGGGGGTGGAGGGGGGGGTCTGGACTTAATTGTTAATTACCTTGATAAAATCAGGTCATTCTGACTTGTTTTTGTTAGACTGATCTAAGCAAACAGAATATTTTCTATGCTGAAAATTGGGGAAATGTTATTTTGTTGTAATACTGATGTAATACAGAAATTTGTTTCATTTAATTTTTATGACTTATTAAATGCAAGTTGAGAAAAAATCTCACTGTGTTTTTGTGTGCACTTGTTTGGCTGATTATAGTATACCGCATGAAAGGGTGTGTTACTTGTTATATATTTAAAAAAATTTAAATGGGTTTATGTCGCCCATCAGATATTACAACAATCAACATGTCACAGTCATGTGTTAAATCATATGAGTGTACAAAATTTGGCACAAACATAGTAGTGGAGATGTGCACTAATAGTGTGACTTGATTTTGTGCATACTTATGCAAAACTGAAGACACAATGAACTATGCATGTTGTAATATCTGATGTACAACATGCAGCCTTTTATGACCTTTGTCAGCAGATATCTCCAAAAGTGCACGTTTTTATCTTTTGCTTTTAAGAAATCTTTCCTAGCATTGTGCACATTCTGAAAACACAACTAGTTTCAATGTATCATCAACTTTATTTTCTATCCCTTTGTCCTGTTTTCATGCACACCTTTTGGCACTAAGTCATCATGTAAGTCCTTACTCAGATCCAATCCGAGCTACAGTCCAACTAGAGCACAGTGAATCTACCCAAAAGTGGAGAAAAGCGCTCTGTAAAAGAATATCTTTTTAAAGATCAATTAATCAATCAATCGAAAAAAGTCAAATCCACAAAATCAATCCATGCACTAACATAAAACAAAACATACAGAGAGACAGACACACAAAGACAGTATCTGTGAGAAAGACACATGCAGACAGACAAACTGTAACTGGATTTTAACATCCTGTCATTTTAGATTCTGCACAGAGTCACCTCAGGACAGAGACTGACAGACAGACACAGACACACGCACACGCACACACACACACAATTGGATTTTAACATTAATTTTGTCACTTTAGATTCTGCACAGGGTCATCTCAGGACAAACAGACACACATGCACACACACACACACACGCATGCATGCATGCACACACACACACACACAAACACACACACACACACACACACACACACACACACACACACACACACACACACACACACACAGAGTAATTGGATTTTAACATTAATTTTGTCACTTCAGATTCTGCACAGGGTCACCTCAGGACAGAGACAGACAGACAGACATAGACACATGCACACTCACACAGCAATTGGATTTTAACATTAATTTTGTCACTTTAGATCCTACACTGGGTCACCTCAAGACAAGGAGAGAAAGAAGCGGACACAGAAATCGGCAAAAACAGAGGCAGATATGATGTGTGAACAGATAGATAATGTACCTATTTAATAGAACTGTATGCTACTTGTTCAACTAACACAAGTGCCCATCTGAAAGCAGAATCATCCCGGTGACAGTGTCATGCAGGGGGTTCCATGCTGAGCTCTATGCCCCACCTCCCAGAGTTACGGTCCCACAAGCTTTCAATCTGTCCCTGGTCAACAAGCCATACAGTTTGACCCACTTAAGCCTTAACGGAGAGGTCTTAACTGGTCAGCTCTAGCACCTCAGTAGAAAGGACCTTAAGTTCCTCATCCACGGTAGCCCATTACAGGGGGATCATGATGCAGGGACAAAAGAAAGAAGTGAATACTGAATGCGAACACTTGGCATACGGGCAACAACAAGGATGAGCTTGGGGTTTGTAACACTTTGTGCGCAAACAAACTGGTCCATGCTAAAATGAAAAACAAACCAGTCCATGCTAAATACAATTTTCAAAACCTAGCCCATGTTAAATAACATCTTAAAAAATTGTAAACAAAGCAGTCCATCTTAGATTTAAAAGACATTAACTGAGTGAATAACATTATAGTCACCTACAGTAGTGCAAAAGCAAACACATTTCTGACCTCAGGCACAAGCTGGACCAGTTTTACAGCGGCACTGATCGAAAACAAAAGTGCTAGGACACAAACCCAGAAGACAGTCAGGTGTGTGGATCTGTGTGTCTGTCAACAGCAGCAACAGCACATAGGCGGGAAGGAGCTTTACCATTAACCTGAACAATACTGATCTTACAGTTACAAAATAACCCCCCCCCCCCCACTCCCACCCCCCTTTCCACTTCTTCGCCCATAACCTGAACAATACTGATCTTACAGTTACAAAATAACCCCCCCCCCCCCCCCCCCCCTTTCCACTTCTTCACCCATAACCTGAACAATACTGATCTTACAGTTACAAAATACCCCCCCCCCCCCACTCCCACCCCCCTTTCCACTTCTTCACCCATAACCTGAACAATACTGATCTTATAGTTACAAAATACCCACCCCCACCCCCACCTGTATCCTGAACAATATTGATCTCACAGTTACAAAATACACCCCCCACCCCCCCTTCACCTGTAACTTTAAAAATATTCATCTCACAGTTACAAAATCCCCCCCCCCCACCCCCCGCACTTCTTTATACTGTTAGCAACAAACCGCATGCTGGAAGCAGAAAAACCAACCAACCAAAAACTAAAGCAGCATGTATGAAAACCAAGAAAGGAATGACAATAACAGGAAGTCAGACAGCACTGTCCTGGAATGACTACAGACCACTAAGGCGGGCAGTGTGCTGTGGGCACGACTTGTGATCCTATCTGACCCTCAACAGCTCTTCATGTAGCGTTCCCTTTTCACCAGACCAGTCATGCACTATGCACACCCCCCCCCCCACCCCCTTCACATCTCTGAGCCGTGTCCAACATGAAAACTATCTGCAACACCCATGCTACCTGGCTGACTGATCAGCTCCTAACACGGACAGAAATGTGTACAGATTGCTTACAGGGCATTCAAATCACTAGGCAACAGTACCACTGTGTAAGGACAATTTACTTTGGATATGAATTATTACACAACCTGGCCAACTGACTGCAGCTTTTTGGACCCAAAGACTCATGCAGATGAGACACTCGCGTCAGTTGCAGGAACCAACTGGACAGTGGAAAGTCTGAATGGGTCAATGACATTGTTTCCAGAAACAGAGCAAACTCCGAACCAGCAGTGAAAGGGTTTTGAAGTCTCCTCCAGACGGAACGCAAAAGTTGGCAGCAGCTATAAAAGGGTTCGTACCTCCAGTGCCCCTTGACCTCCTGACAAAGGCCACACCAACGTCTGTGTCCCAGGCACATTGACCAACCGACAAAAGCGACACCGATGTCTGTGTCACAGTCACCTTGACCACCCAATGACGGTGATGCCAATGTCTGTGCCACAGGCAACGTGACAGTCATTGGCAACACCAGTAAATGCATGTTAACAACAATGGCCAGTGAGCCCGTTGCTCACGGCGGATGAATCAGCGGTGCCTGAGCTGCTGTTGGAGTGCCGAGGGTTTTTGCGGTTGAGGTAGGACTCAGTTTTGGCGATGGCGGCGGGGAGGGTGTCCTTGGTCAGTGTGTTGTAGCAGCAGAGCAGCTCCGGCTCTTCCACCTCCTGTCGGGACACCTGCACATGCAGAGGCAGCACACAGGTGTGAGGCAGGTTTCAAATTCCCCCCTGGCCCAGCCGTCTGTGATCAGTAGAACTCTCCCTTTATGAGACATGTCAAACCTTTGCTGCTTTTCCTGTAATCTCAGCAACAATGATCTTACAGTTACAAAATCTACACACACCCCTCACCTCACTAACCTCAACATTTCTGATCTTACAGTTACAAAATCTACACACACCCCACACTAACCTCAAAAGTACTGATATTAGCTGCAAAATACCCCCCCCCCCCCCCCCCCCCCCCCCGATGACTAATTGTAAGTCTCTAGTGTAAGCACAGGTTCAGCCTTGTAGTAATATCTGGAAACACTGGTTTAGGTTAATGGTAAGTCTGCAGTGTAAGAACAGGTTCAACCTTGTAGTAATATCTGGAAACACTGGTTTAGGTTAATGGTAAGTCTGCAGTGTAAGAACAGGTTCAACCTTGTAGTAATATCTGGAAACACTGGTTTAGGTTAATGGTAAGTCTGCAGTGTAAGAACAGGTTCAACCTTGTAGTAATATCTGGAAACACTGGTTTAGGTTAATGGTAAGTCTGCAGTGTAAGAACAGGTTCAACCTTGTAGTAATATCTGGAAACACTGGTTTAGGTTAATGGTAAGTCTGCAGTGTAAGAACAGGTTCAACCTTGTAGTAATATCTGGAAACACTGGTTTAGGTTAATGGTAAGTCTGCAGTGTAAGAACAGGTTCAACCTTGTAGTAATATCTGGAAACACTGGTTTAGGTTAATGGTAAGTCTGCAGTGTAAGAACAGGTTCAACCTTGTAGTAATATCTGGAAACACTGGTTTAGGTTAATGGTAAGTCTGCAGTGTAAGAACAGGTTCAACCTTGTAGTAATATCTGGAAACACTGGTTTAGGTTAATGGTAAGTCTGCAGTGTAAGAACAGGTTCAACCTTGTAGTAATATCTGGAAACACTGGTTTAGGTTAATGGTAAGTCTGCAGTGTAAGAACAGGTTCAACCTTGTAGTAATATCTGGAAACACTGGTTTAGGTTAATGGTAAGTCTGCAGTGTAAGAACAGGTTCAACCTTGTAGTAATATCTGGAAACACTGGTTTAGGTTAATGGTAAGTCTGCAGTGTAAGAACAGGTTCAACCTTGTAGTAATATCTGGAAACACTGGTTTAGGTTAATGGTAAGTCTGCAGTGTAAGAACAGGTTCAACCTTGTAGTAATATCTGGAAACACTGGTTTAGGTTAATGGTAAGTCTGCAGTGTAAGAACAGGTTCAACCTTGTAGTAATATCTGGAAACACTGGTTTAGGTTAATGGTAAGTCTGCAGTGTAAGAACAGGTTCAACCTTGTAGTAATATCTGGAAACACTGGTTTAGGTTAATGGTAAGTCTGCAGTGTAAGAACAGGTTCAACCTTGTAGTAATATCTGGAAACACTGGTTTAGGTTAATGGTAAGTCTGCAGTGTAAGAACAGGTTCAACCTTGTAGTAATATCTGGAAACACTGGTTTAGGTTAATGGTAAGTCTGCAGTGTAAGAACAGGTTCAACCTTGTAGTAATATCTGGAAACACTGGTTTAGGCTTATAAGTCTGCAATGTAAGAACAGGTTCAACTGTGTAGTAATGCCTGGAAACACTGGTTTAGGTTAATGGCACGTCTGCAATGTAAGAACAGGTTCAGCCTAACAGTAAGACCAGTAAGCACTGGTTCAGACCAATGCCCATAATGAAAGAAAATGCACAAAGACAGTAGACTGTAGAGAATGAATTAAGTCAGTCTCTCTGATGTCCCGGGCAGAGCAGTCCAGTGGGCAGGGGTGATAAATCTGAAGGCTCACTGGCCATATTCCTTTGTCTTACAGTCCTTGGCCCTTTGAAAATCAAGAAATGAGGAGAGAGAAAAAAGGCTTATATTATGTATGGAGTGGCGATCTCTCATCTGGGCTGCCTTCCCTAAAGTTATAGTGCTGATAAGCAAAAGGACAAGACATTCAGTCCAACTTCTCTCCCCTACACTGCAGTGATGGAAGGAGGGAGGAAGCAACAGTGCAGCAGGCAAAACAACCCACCAACCAAAAGCCCCGTACCTGGGAGAACTTCAGCAGCAGGTCATAGGCCAGACCCTCGGATATAACAGAGTCCTGTTTGTATTCCGGGTGGGCGGCCACCTGGTCTCGGATCCACCGAGCCGTCGTCTTCAGCCCGCCTGTACACAAGAGGAAACAAACAATGACACGTGTTACTTCATGATCACCCCTTGCCTTAATGTTGTGGAGGGAACGGGTTGATACCAGCCAGAGACACAAAAACCAGCCAGAATTTACAATTAAGCATTATACTGACTTTCAAAGAGAGAGAGAGAGAGAGAGAGAGTGAGTGTGTGTGTGTGTGTGTGTGCATGTGTATATGCATGCATGCATGCGTGTGTGTGTGTGCATGTGTGTGGTGTGTGTGTGTGTGTGCCTGCATGCATGTGTGCAGTGTGTGTGTATGTGTTTTTGTTGTTGTTGGCTTAAATAAGTTGTCCTAATTAATTATTAGTATATATATATAACAGGATATATAACAGCATTTTGTTGTCTGTACTACTGCCACATGAGTTTCCTCATGAGGACAAAAAGAAGTCATTTTGTGTTGTATTGGGGTCACACATCACAGGTTTCACACCCTAATATTCTATTAAACACACACACACACACACACACACACACACACACACACACACACACACACACACACACACACACACAGAAAACAAAAATGAAGTAGAAAAAGTCTGATTTTCGGTGCACAGAAAGTGGGAGGGGAGGGAAGAGGGAGGGCGACATTCCTTATGGTTCGTAACTACCCACCACCAATGTACCATAACTAAGCCTACACTAACATGGGGGTTCTTTCAACAGGAGGGTTGCTTTCAACACCACCAACCACAAAAAAGATGAGAACTGCAAAGACCTGAAGCTCGATTGCTGATGAGTCGCAGGTACTGTTGCACGGTGCACCGTGTCTCAAAGTCACACTCCATGCTGTCCAGGTACTTGTTGATCAGGGGCATCAGTCCCACAAACTCCTCCTGAAACCACCCATGACTGTTTATTACTCACTTCTCTCCCTCACTCACTTTGAAAGTCAAGTCAAAAGCCAAGTTAAATTATTTTTCCAGTACAACTACTGAAGTAGGAGTAGTAGTTACTAGGTACTAACTACTATTAGTACACTACTAGTACCAGTAGTAACTTGAGCAAGTTGAAGGCAAATGTTTACAGGTAAAAACTGGCAAGTACAACTACAACTGCCAGTCTAACAGAACCACTGAATCTGCTGTTCCCCTCTTCTTTTACCTTGAACTTCATAAACTAATTCACACTGATTGAGCCTAGCTCAGAAGTTGCAGACTTAGGTAAAGTGATCAAGCTCTATTTTTGTCCCATCCCATTCTAAATGAGTTGTTGCTTTTTAATGCCAAGTTAACAAGACAGGTCACAGAGAATAAAATTCTTCCACCATTCCTGTTTTTTCAACCACCTTTATTTTAGCTTTCAGTTTTACTTTTAGAGACCTGCAATGATTGATGCTGTGAGTAGATCAGGGAATGTACCTTACAATAATAATATATTGCTTTGACTTAGTTTGTGTTTGACCAAGGTTCCCATTAATGCACAAATGTGCATCCCTTATGCACTAGAACTGAAAAGGATGCCCAGAGGGTCCCATGGGACGCACTAAGAAAGTGCCAGGGAGTCCAGACCTCCTGTTCCCAGCTGACAGAAGATGGGGTCATGTCAGCTATTCCTGCCACATCTGTCTCCAAACCAACCGCTACTTTACGCTGTCTTTGTTACTGACAAGAACACATTCTCCCAAACTTCACGAGGTTTGGTGACACAGGACTACACAGGTTATTTCAACATCAGTTGTTCAGCATGTATCAGTGATCAAACTGATGCAAGTTAGATCTGGCATGTATCAGGGTTCAGCATGTATCAGTTGTCCAGCTGATGCAAGTTAAATCTGGCATGTATCAGTGTTCAGCATGTATCAGTTGTCCAGCTGATGCAAGTTAAATCCGGCATGTATCAGTGTTCAGCATGTATCAGTTGTCCAGCTGATGCAAGTTAAATCCAGCATGTATCAGTGTTCAGCATGTATCAGTGGTCAAACTGATGCAAGTTAGATCTGGCTTGTGGCATGCATCACTTATACTGCATGTAGCAGTTGTCAAGCTGATGCAAGTTAGTTTGGACATGTATCAGTTGTACGGCTGATGCAAATTAGTTCTGGCATGTATCCCTTGTCTGGTGTGTATCAGTGCGATAAATGGTTCTGGTCCTGCTTACCTCTTTGAATTGCTACACGTCTACACTCCGTTTTGTGCACTACGTTCTTCTTCTGACACCCTCATGCCGAAAATCCAGCAATACAACCGCAAGACTCATGGCTTTCGCACTTTCTCTTGCTTTGGACCCCACATTTGGAATTCACTTGCACAAGACCTTAGACACTGCTCAACCCTGTCATCTTTTAAAGCCAAACTAAAAACCTTCCTCTTCTCAGAGTATTCTGCCCCAACTAATATCAATACCAAATTTCTGCTACAGTCATTGTGTGTGTGTGTGTGTGTTTCCATATAACGCATTATGTCAATTGTTTTGCTAGGACTGTCCGCTAGGTAGGTACAGAGGTTAATATAGTGGTATTCAGGTTAACTTAATATGTGTGATAGGAGCACCCAGGGCATTGATGAGTGCATGATAAATGTACATTAATATCATTATTATCAGTTGTCCAGCTGATGCAGGTTAGATCAGGCAGGCATCAGTTTAGCAGCATGGATCAGTTGTCAAGCTGATACAAGTTAGATTCCACATGTATCAGTTGTCTTGTGTACAGCAGTTGTCCAGCCCATGAGGTTAGATCCAACATGTATGATGTCCAGCTGATGCAAGTTAGATCCGACATGTATCTGTTGTCCAGCCAATGCAAGTTAGATCCGACACGTATCTGTTGTCCAGCTGATGCTAGTTAGATCCGACATGTATCTGTTGTCAAGCTGATGCTAGTTAGATCTGACATGTATCTGTTGTCCAGCTGATGCAAGTTAGATCCGACATGTATCTGTTGTCCAGCTGATGCAAGTTAGATCCGACATGTATCTGTTGTCCAGCTGATGCTAGTTAGATCCGACATGTATCTGTTGTCCAGCTGATGCTAGTTAGATCCGACATGTATCTGTTGTCCAGCTGATGCAAGTTAGATCCAACATGTATCTGTTATCCAGCTGATGCTAGTTAGATCCGACATGTATCTGTTGACAAGCTGATGCTAGTTAGATCCGACATGTATCTGTTGTCAAGCTGATGCTAGTTAGATCCGACATGTATCTGTTGTCAAGCTGATGCTAGTTAGATCTGACATGTATCTGTTGTCAAGCTGATGCAAGTTAGAGCCGACATGTATCTGTTGTCGAGCTGATGCAAGTTAGATCCGACATGTATCTGTTGTCGAGCTGATGCAAGTTAGATCCGACATGTATCTGTTGTCGAGCTGATGCTAGTTAGATCCGACATGTATCTGTTGTCCAGCTGATGCTAGTTAGATCCGACATGTATCTGTTGTCCAGCTGATGCAAGTTAGATCCGACATGTATCTGTTGTCCAGCTGATGCAAGTTAGATCCGACATGTATCTGTTGTCCAGCTGATGCTAGTTAGATCCGACATGTATCTGTTGTCCAGCTGATGCAAGTTAGATCCGACATGTATCTGTTGTCCAGCTGATGCAAGTTAGATCCGACATCTGTTGTCCAGCTGATGCAAGTTAGATCCGACATGTATCTGTTGTCAAGCTGATGCAAATTAGATCCGACATGTATCTGTTGTCCAGCTGATGCAAGTTAGATCCGACATGTATCTGTTGTCCAGCTGATGCAAGTTAGATCCGACATGTATCTGTTGTCCAGCTGATGCTAGTTAGATCCGACAACATGTATCTGTTGTCAAGCTGATGCAAGTTAGATCTGGCATGTATCAGTTGTCTGGTGTGTATCTGTTATCCAGCTGATGCAAGTTAGATCCGACATGTATCCACTGTCCAATTGATGCAAGTTAGATCCGGCATACATCAGTTGCCTGGTGTGTATCAGTTGTCCAGCCAATGCAAGTTAGATCCGGCAGGTATCTGTTATCCAGCTGATGAAAGTTGGATCCGACAACATGTATCTGCTGTCCAAATGATGCAAGTTTGATCTGACATGTATCAGTTGTCTGGTGCGTATCATTTGTCCAACCAATGCAAGTTAGATCCGGCATGTATCAATTGTCCAGCTGATAAAAGCTAGATCCGGCATGTATCAGTTACACATTAGGGATCATTTGTCAAATTGATACAAGTTAGGTCTGACATGTGTCTGTTGCCTGGTGTGTATCAGTTGCCTGACATGTATCTGCTGTCCAGCTGATGTTAGTTAGATCCGACAAGTATCATTTGTCCGGTGTGTATCAGTTGTCCAGTGTGTATCAGTTGTCCAGTGTGTATCAGTTGTCCAGCTGATGCAAGTTAGATCCGACATGTATCTGTTGTCCAGTGTGTATAATAATAATAATAATAATAAAAAAGAATTCCTATAAAGTGCTATTCTATAGTTAACTCACTGCGCTGTACAAACATCTTATCACAAAAACCACATTAACATACCTTTCAGCAAACAAAACCTGAATCATTGTACCTTTAATTACCATTATCGCCTACTGAGCAATAGCCACACACACACACACCAGTCTCGGCTCGTCCACTTACACGACAATTAACAAAATATTAATGATCCGTTGTCCAGCTGATACAAGTTAGATTCGACATGTATCAGTTGTCTGGTGTGTATCAGTTGTCCAGCTGATACAAATTAGATCCGACATGTATCCATTGTCCAGTTGATGCAAGTTAGATCCGGCAATTATCTGTTGTCTGGTGTGTATCCGTTGTACAGCTGACACAAGTTAGATCCGACATGTATCCGTTGTCCAGCTGCTACAAGTCAGATCCGACATGTATCCGTTGTACAGCTGACACAAGTTAGATCCGACATGTATCCGTTGTCCAGCTGCTACAAGTCAGATCCGACATGTATCCGTAGTACAGCTGACACAAGTTAGATCCGACATGTATCCGTTGTCCAGCTGCTACAAGTCAGATCCAACATGTATCCGTTGTCCAGCTGCTACAAGTCAGATCCGACATGTATCCGTTGTCCAGCTGATACAAGTTAGCTCCAACATATATCAGTTGTCTGGAGTGTATCAGTTGTCCTGCTGATGCAAGTTAGATCTGGCATGTATCAGTTATACAACATGGATCAGTTGTCAAGCTGATGCAAATTAGATCCAACATGTATCCGGTGTCCAGCTGATGCATGTTAGATCTGGCATGTATCAGTTGTCTGGTGTGTATCACTTGTCCAGCTAATGCAAGTTAGATCTGGCATATATCAGTTGTCTGGCATGTATATCAGTTGTGCAGCTGATGTGATACAAGTTAGATCCGGACTGTTTTAGCTGTCTGGCTGGTGCAAGATATATCCGGTGTGTATCAGCTGTCCGGCAGAACAAGTGAGATCTGGTATATATCAGCTGTTCAGCTGGCACAAGTTAAATCCGGTGTGTATCAGCTGTCCTAAGTTAGATCCGGTATGTATCAGCTGTCCAGCCGGCACAAGTTAAATCCGGTGTATATCAGCTGTCCTAAGTTAGATCCAGTATGTATCAGCTGTCCTAAGTTAGATCCAGTATGTATCAGCTGTCCAGCCGGCACAAGTGAGATCTGGTGTGTACCTAACCAGAGCTGAGTTGTAGAAGGGACAAAGGGCATCAATGCAATGCAGAATACTTCTGCACAGCTGCCTTTCATATTAAACAACCCTTTAAAACTGGCCAGGGACCCTGTAAAAGTTGTAGCAGGGAGTCCCATGGACCTCCTTAAAATACTTGCTAATGGGAGCCCTGTACTTTAGCCCCTTGTGGTTAAAGGTAGTCTGGGATCAGCACTGTACAGACCTAATAGCTAAGTCTGCACAGTCTCTTGGACACACCTTGTATAAATGAACAGAGTCTGTGCTCAACACAACACAGACGTGTTTAAAGGCAGCCACTGATAAGCAGGAAGTAACTCCTTTGGGTTTTATTTAGTAGACTCACAACGTGCTACATACACAGCTTTTGAATCACAGGGGGTGCGGGGGGGGGGGGGGGGATCTTCAAAAAGAAGAAGCAAAGGATAAGTGCAGGTCACTCACACTGCCATTGATGATTTCATCGCAGGTCATCAGTCGGTACTCGTCATCGATCCCTGAGCAGCACTTCGGCCGACTGGTTGACGAACATTCACAAGCCTCAGGAGGCGAGCAATCTGGAAGGTGTCACTCTTGTAAATCACTCTTGTACATCACTTTTAGCATCACTCTTGTACATCACTCTTGTACATCACTTTTAGCATCACTCTTGTACATCACTTTTAGCATCACTCTTTTACATCACTTTTAGTATCACTCTTGTACTAGCATCACTCTTGTACATCACTTTTAGCATCACTCTTGTACTAACATCACTCTTGTACATCACTTTTAGCATCACTCTTGTACTAGCATCACTCTTGTACATCACTTTTAGCATTACTCTCGTACATAACTTTCAGCATCACACTTGTACATCACATTTAGCATCACTCTTGGACTAGCATCACTCTTGTACATCACTATTAGCATCACTCTTGTACATCACATTTAGCATCACTCTTGTACATCACTTTTAGCATCACTCTTGTACATCACTTTTAGCATCACTCTTGTATATCACTTTTAGCATCACTCTTGTACATCACTTTTAGCATCACTCTCGCACATTACTTTCATGTCACTCTTGCACATCACAGAGACAGAGACAAAGAGAGAGAGAGAGAGAGAGACAGAGACAGACAGACAGACAGAGAGACACAGAGAGGCAGAGACAGAGACACAGGGCTGGGTGTCTAATTTCCACATATCCTACCTGTGACAACATCTTTCCTGAAATAGAACTTGCCCTCCACCGCAGCATCCCTTGTAAAAGAAGTCTTCATATTCTCGTCCACCTGTGGTCACCAACAGGTTAACCCAGTCAAATAAACACATAAAACACACAAGCACACACCAAAAGTTACCAACACTACAATATTTCAACAAACTGCATCCTACACTATGCAAAATAAAAATGTCAACAGTTACATTCAGGTCACTGAAAATTGCACACTGTGCAAATAAAGGAACCAGAAAAGCATTACACAAGTTCAGTCTTTGTAACAGCTACAGTCACATTCTGATAAGTGAAAGTTGCTCACTGTGCAAATAAACTGGCAAAGCAATATAATCATAATAATAACAATACATTATTTATGGCGTCCCATCTCGTAAGAGCTCAGAGCATTTACAAAGATATAAGGATACGCTCATTTCATTACACACACACACACGCACACACCCAGACACGCACACACAACGTACATGCATTCCTGGTGATGGATTGGTAAAAATGACAAATTTACCAGCGTTACATATGTCTAGTCTTTGTAACAGGATTACGGCAGTGGTACCCCCTCCCCAAAAACTGAGCCAAGGCAGTCTTAAGAGGCAGGCTTTGTTGAAAGGCCTTGGTGAGAGTAGTGATAATCATACTTGTAGGGTTTCAGAGGCAGACTTGCATGGTAATTGTACTTTAGGATTTTGGGGGCAGACTTGCATGGTAATCGTACTCTAAGGTTTTGGGGTCAGACTTGCACAGTAATCATACTTAGATTTAGGGGGTCAGACTCGCATGGTAATTCTACTTTAAGGTTTCAGGGTCAGACTTGCATGGTAATCATACTTCAGGGTTTCAGGGTCAGACTTGCATGGTAATCATACTTTAAGATTCAGGGGGTCAGACTTGCATGGTAATCATACTTTAAGATTCAGGGGGTCAGACTTGGCATGGTAATCATACTTTATGATTCAGGGGGTCAGACTTGCATGGTAATCATACTTTAAAGTTTAAGGGTCAAACTTAGCATGGTAATCGTACTTTAAGATTTCAGTTGTCAGACTGGGCATGGTAATCATAAAGTTCAGGAGGTCAGACTTGACATCTAACTTGTGGGCCTGAGTTGTCTTTTTATTTCCATTCCCCTTTTATTCCACCTGTGGGGGTCCCCTTTAATCCCACTTGTGCTGGTCCCCTTTAACCCCACTTGTGCTGGCCCCCTTTAATTCCACCTGTGCTGGTCCCCTTTAATTCCACCTGTGCGGGTCCCCTTTCATTCCACCTGTGTGGGTCCCCTTTAATTCCACCTGTGCGGGTACTGCACCTTAGAGATGGGTATGATGAAGTTGAGCTTGTAGGACAGAATGACCCGTGTCAGCAGGACAACAAACACTGTGTATGCAGCATTCTCAAAGTCCGTCAGCTGGGTCTGCAGCAACATGAAAACCAACAGAACATATGTTTGCAATGGTATGATTCTTATCAGTGTGAAAGAATCAGGGGCAAAATGTGGGTTCATTCCCCCAGTTCTCATCAGGCATGGGAATTATCCCTTAATAAAAAAATTAAAAAAAGTAAATCCTGGGTAGGGGCAGACTGTCTTTTAGTCAAAAATGAAAGACAGGGGTGGGGGTGGTGTTGGGATTTCATGAAGACATTTGTCTGGATAGCATGCTTTCAACTGTATGCTGGCACGTTTTCTTTGCAAATCCTTATTTCTTCTTGTCCATTTAAGTTTTGGAAGAAGCAGTTTAAGAAAAAGAAAAGAAAGAAAAAAAGAAGTTTTTGTGTGTCAATTGACAGTTGAATTTTTTTTTTAAAGCAGAACAGAGGCAACTTCATAGATGGATAGTTAGCATGTTAAGACTATCATCAAATGCAACAGCTGATGCTGACCTATGGCACTTAGTGTGTGCTCGCTGCTGCAGTTTATGTTTGAGCACTATCTGTAAATCACACTTTATTCTCTCTCTCCAATTTGAACATTTTTATTAACTTAACAGTAAAGTTCTTCTTTCAGAAGCACAATTCAAATGATAAAATGATAAATTAATTGAAATGATTGAAGCCATCAAAAGGTAACAAGCACTCTGGGCAAGCTTCAAGCGTTCCAGAGGTACACCGCCAAAGCTACCCTGCCCCCGCATTACCTCCATTGGTCGAAACTCCACACGCCAGCCAATGTTGGAATTCGCTGGTGGGGGCTTGAACCGCATTGTCTGCCAGTTGGTCGACTGAATGTTCTGTAACAGAAACCTATGTTGCAAGGTTCAAAAGACTCGATTACTGACAATCACAACCATTCAGGATACCTTCTAAACCACAGTTTCTCGACAACTTCAGTCCATCAAACAATTCAGGATACTTTCTGAGCCAAGGCCTGCCTACAACTCAAGTCCATCACAAACAATTCAGGATACGCTCTAAATCAAGGCCTGCCTACAACTCAAGGCCATCACAATTCAGGATACCTTTGAAACCAGGACATGCTCTAAACCAAGTCTGCCTACAAGTACAACTCAAGTCCATCATAAACAATTCAGGATACCTTCTAAACCAGGATATGCTCTAACCCAAGGTCTGCCTGCAAGTACAACTCAAGTCCATCATAAACAATTCAGGATACCTTCTAAACCAGGATATGCTCTAACCCAAGGTCTGCCTGCAAGTACAAATCAAGTCCATCACAAACAATTCAGGATACCTTCTAAACCAGGATATGCTCTAACCCAAGGTCTGCCTACAATCTCAGACTATCACAAACAATAGATGATTTCTGGAAATAACAGGTGAAGATAATTTGACTGTTTTCGTACTCCGGGAGAGTGAAGTCCCCTGAATGGAGGCAGCAGCAGAGAAGAGCCTATCTGCGACAGTTTTAGATCTTCAGGCATAGACCTATTATAATTTATACTAGAGTACCAGTGGGGGAACCAACTATCAGATCTGCATGTTCCCCACGAACGGTGAAGGCTTGATCGGCATTTCTAATGCTTTTTTTGCCTTTTGTTTACAAGTATCCGTCATCTTGCCCATGTGCTCATTGTACCCCCAACAAAAGCGTGCCTACTCTGCGCTACACCCGCAGGCATGGACCTATATATACAGCTCCATGCCTGTAGGCACTTACCGAGTGCAGTCTCTTGGATTTCTGAAGATCGTCTATTCAACATTTGGCAAAGCCCAAGACCTGCATGTCAATAATGAAAACACACCTCGAAGTGGTCTGTATCCTCGGCATCATTCTGGTTGATCTTCTCGCTGAACAAGGAGATTGGATCTCTGATAAACAGGTGAGCCAGATGACGAGCCAACTCCTTGTCCACACCTGAGGAGTCATGTCAAGAATTAGATGATCTTTGAATATAGTCAGTCAGGTCTGTGAGTCACATTACATGCAAAGACATGATGAATGCACCATACATATAATACGTATACTGCTGCTAGAAATGTACACAGCATGGCTGTGTGGTGACAGAAAATGAGACAGATGAGTAAAATATGGATTTACCATAACCACACACACAAACACACACACACACACTACCTCCAGCAAGAAGGGTGTCAAGGATGTCCTGGTCCATGGTCAAATCAATGTCGTTGTAACAAACGCTGCATGGAGACAGATAGCTGTCAATGGAATCGTAGCGAGACTTGCTGATCCGAAATTTATCTTCTCTCAGAGGCTAGGACAAGGGAAAAAATAACACAAATTACAACAACCATTTAGAACAAGGTGAAAAAGTAACACAAATTACAACAACCATTTAGAACAAGGTGAAAAAATAACACAAATTACAACAACCATTTAGAACAAGGTGAAAAAATAACAACTTACAATGACCAATTAGAACCAAGGTGAAAAATAGCATGACATCATGACCATTCAAAACAAGGGGTGGAGGGTGGGGGTGGGGGTAGAAAGAAGATTTACAATGACCATTTAGAACAAGGGAGGAAAATAAGAAGACTTACAATGACCAATCAGAACAGGGTGAAAAATAGCAAGACTTGCAATGACCTTTCAGAACAAGGGGCGGGGGTGGGGGGGAGGGGAGATAACAAAACTTACATTTTACAATAATCACTTAGAACATGGGAGAAAAATAATAACTTCTAATGACCATTCAACCAAACCTTCTGTGTTAAAACAAAACAAACAACAACAAAAAACAAAACAACAAAAAACTGAACTCTGTGGAACTTGGGAGGTGAAAGCAGTTGTGGGGCAGGGGTAGGCTGGAGGGGTGGGGTGGGGGGACACTGTGGTAATTACACTAAGGATTGAGAGGTTGCAGATTTAAATCAAAGTGCAAGAAGACCCCTGTCCAACTTGCCTCAGGCTGGGAGCTGGGTGTCTAGTCTTTGTGAATAGGACGAGAAACCAAGACTGATGTAACATTAAAAGCAAGCCGGATGAACCTAAACACTGAGATGCTCACTGATGGGAATGGAACAAAAATAAGTCACAACACTTGTTCCACTCAGTTTACAGTCTAGTTTGCTATAAATACAGTCACAACACTTGTTCCACTCAGTTTACAGTCTAGTTTGCTATAAACACAGTCACAACACTTGCTCCACTCAGTTTACAGTCTAGTTTGCAATAAATACAGTCACAACACTTGTTCCACTCAGTTTACAGTCTAGTTTGCTATAAATACAGTCACAACACTTGTTCCACTCAGTTTACAGTCTAGTTTGCTATAAATACAGTCACAACACTTGTTCCACTCAGTTTACAGTCTAGTTTGCTATAAATACAGTCACAACACTTGTTCCACTCAGTTTACAGTCTAGTTTGCTATAAATACAGTCACAACACTTGTTCCACTCAGTTTACAGTCTAGTTTGCTATAAACACAATCACAACACTTGCTCCACTCAGTTTACAGTCTAGTTTGCTATAAATACAGTCACAACACTTGTTCCACTCACTCTAAAGTCTAGTTTGCTATACAATACAGTCACAATATTTGTTCTACTCAGTTTACAGTCTAGTTTGCTATAAATACAGTCACAACACTTGTTCCACTCAGTTTACAGTCTAGTTTGCTATAAATACAGTCACAACACTTGTTCCACTCAGTTTACAGTCTAGTTTGCTATAAATACAGTCACAACACTTGTTCCACTCAGTTTACAGTCTAGTTTGCTATAAATACAGTCACAACACTTGTTCCACTCACTCTAAAGTCTAGTTTGCTATACAATACACGCACACACACACACACACACACACACACAAACAAACACGACGCCTGAAAGCAGCAAAAACACAGCTGCCATTCTGACCAAACCTGTGATGTAATAAACAAGTCTGGCTTATGTGGCAACCATATGCATTTTATGCGCCAATCCTTCCTGCTTTTCACCAGTAGAAACAATAGCAAACCAGTACAGCTGCACCATAAGGAAGAGAAATTTGAGGAGAAAAGTAGTTTTGTGCATAAGCATCCATATGGAACTGTTCAGCACATCTCTCTTTCCAGTCCAACGGGGCATCACTGTGGTCCTCTTTAAAGAAGGCTACGGGGGGGGGGGGGGAGCAAAGACAGTGCATATAATATATATCCTAAAACAATCATGAAGATCAAGTGATTGTGATCTAACCATCACATCACTATCAGAATCAATGTTATAACAATATACATGCATCATGTGCCTATCAACACCCTAAGCACTCACATGATACATGTTAACTTAAACATGATATTCTGTGCACATGTAGAGTACAGTCCTACCAGAACAATTTACATAAAGTATTATATGGAAAATCAAACACACTACACACACTCACATGCATGCACACACATGCATGCATGCAGCATGCACACACACACACACACACACATTGCACAGGATACAAAACTCAAGATCTCAGCAAAAATGAGGACAGTGTCCATTATTGCTGACTTGAGAGTATGTTACTACATGTATAGCTATATAATATACACCTCTCATACTATACCTACCTCAAGTCCCCTCTCTTCCCTGGTGCGATCGTCAACAGACTGAGAGATGACCGTCCATCGTGTGTCGATGTCCGACAGGTAGCCCCGATAGATGGGTGATGCTGCACTCATTGCCAGCTGAAAGAACACGTGCCAATATCAGCAATGGCCTGGCTGGGTAAAAAGACAGTCGGGCAGATGCGATCTAGAGATACTACATAAAATATCAGAGAGGCACACCAGAAACTGACAGTAAACCACAAGTTGGAAACACACACACACACACACACACACACACACACACACACACACACACACACAAATACAGAAAAATGGAAAGACATGCAAAAATGACTGTCAGTGAGCCCATCTAGCCTAGAGATAATTTTGCACTGCAACCTGCAAGGGTTTTTACACTCGTGAATCTATTAATGAGCAGGTGCAAAATCCACTTGACTTCATCTTTTTATTTAAGCACGTCTTTCATTATGCTATTTTGGGGTGTTCATTTGTTTTTTGTTATTTTAGTTTTCATTTTTTTTGTTTTCATTTTTTTAGTCGATCCCCCTCAACTTACACACTAATCATGCAACCGAACAGGGCTGCTAAAAGGAAGAAGAAGAAGAAGCCTCTTCTATCTCTAGTGACTTTGAGCTGGACAGCCACTGTCTAAATCTGACCAAAAGCAAGGCTAAAATCATGATCAAAGACTGAGGAGGAGGAAAGGAAGGGCCGCCAGGAGACAGTTGTCTGGTCAAGATGCCACTAGGGCGACAAAAACATTAACCTTGCTACCACCCAGCTGAACGCCGACAAAAATCTTCCTCTCACGCTGACATTCCGTCCTTGCATCGCCATGCCACGCACTCCACATGCTTCACGCACAGAAACTAAATTGTCGGCTTTGTGATAAAAAATTCTGCCTCAGGGAAGTCACATCTCTTGGCTGAAGGCTGGATGGCCTTGGCCTACACAGCAGACAAAAGGAAGCTAAAACCTCCCTGTGACAATGATCCTGACCTTATTTCTTGGCTGGCTTTGCACTCTTAATTATCACTGTCAGCTGAGCTGTAAATTAATGCAAAGGTGCAAGATACATGTATGTGAGGCACAAGCATGGATATATAGTGATTTTAAGTGCCTTTTAGCCTGGATGTACGTGTTTTTGAGCAGATATGATTGAACGTGTGTGTGTGTGTGTGTGTGTTACTTAACTTATAGGTGTGACAACTAGCATTTGAGTGACTGATATGGGCACCATTGTGATTGCAACTGTATTTTATTCTTATTATTTACTTAATTCTTTAAGTTAAGTTTTGTTTCTAATTAAGTGAGTGAAACTGTATAGCATTTAATTACTTTTTATCTACATTTATTATTTGTCAAAGGTAGACAAATGAATTTCCTTTTTAAGGATTATTGTAATGAATTAAGTACCTGTCACTGTCAGCGCCATTTTAAAGATATCTGCACTCACAGGCTGTCTCATTCAGAGAAACAGATACATTATTTGTTAAACTACTTGATACTAAGTGCCAACTCTGAAAAGATCATAAAGGATGAAACAAATTCATCAAATCAGTCTCTTCCCCTGCTTCTGAGATGAATGTCACCTCATTCCCTATTCATGACAAGTGTGTTACCTCTTTCCCCATTCATGACACGCATATCACCTCTTTCCCCATTCATGACACGCATATCACATCTTTCCCCATTTACAACACACATATCACATTTTGACAGAAGAGGACTGGGGAATAAATAACGCTGAATGAAGTGGAAAAGCAGATATCATAAAGACAGAATATCTGGTACCAGGGAAGGCAATATGATGTTCTGATCTACTCCACACTTCAAAGCAGAAACCTTTGGTAGCTCTGGATTATCTGCAGAATATCTGCCGGACCCCATCACAGAAGACCAGACATGAGCAACCCTTCTCATGATGACAGTAAAAAGCTGTTTACCATCGGAGGGTCTTACGTGCTGCCAACCACACTGCACATAACTCAAGAGAAACTTCTGTATTGTGGTGCACACTATAGCACAGCTGACTCACACTGCACCAGGAGTGTTATTCATGTGAAAAGAAAACATCAATACACGGACTAATAATAGTGTGACAGTGCCCTCTGAATGTCAAATGAACTGACTTCTCCATCTTTATTTCTTTCCATCTGACACTCCTGCCACCTGTATTACCTTCTTGCTGGGTGGGATCATCTGTGCACCCATCTCCAATTGTATGCTTCACTTTCCAGCACCCTTCATTTAAACTCCTAGGTGGTCACACAATGAAGGGGCACTGTACTTATTTCCGCGTCTGTGGTCATGAAGGGGCACTATACTTATCTCCACACGTCTGTCCACTGATATCGCCCATAAGTCTCACCCTCTTGCCCTTCTCCATAACTTTGCAAAAAGTCTGGCTGCTAACACTCTGGGATCCGCATGTGTCGAAGCAGGCACATGAACATCAAGCGCATCTGTCAAGGTCCCCCCAAATCAGTTCACTCTCAATCTGAATGCTTTGGGGATTTGTTCATGCTGGTGTAAGCATTGTGAGCATTTACAAAAAAAATTACCGACATAATCTGAGTTGTCTGGTACCAACTTACTGCCATTAAAACACCAATTAAAAAAAAGTATAAAAAAATAAAAATGTTCTGCTAGCTGACACTATGAGTGTATTTGGAGCCCTACAGCATACCTAACTACAGCAGGGATTAGAGGAAGGGTACTTTCACGCGCACTACTTGGAGTTTAGCCAGGTATGTGACTAAATTAGTTTGGCTGTTCAGCAGAGTGACAGGTGTTCTCTACCTCCATTATACACTTGATTACAAGGTACAGCTGATTACTCCAATGGATTCTTTCCTAGCATAGCTTACAAATCAAAATCACACAGCCTCCTGCACACCCTTCCACTCACAAATATTCTATCGCTTTTCTTCCTCTAGTGGAGATGGAAGCTGGAGGACCCAGCCCAGCCTTGAAGCCGAGACACAATCAACAGGACAATCCCATGATATGTTGACGAGAAGCCAAAACATGATCAACTGTGACAAGCCTGTGATGCGGTGGTGGAGAGGTGCTAAGCCTGTCGCTGATCTCTGCTTGTGAAGTAGGTTTGCAGCCAACAACTGCAGGGAGGTCAACAACTATGCCAGCAACTTGAAGACAAACAGCAGAGCTGGGATTTCAATGCTACTGACCCAAACATAGCGGTGGTGGAATCCGCCAGCCTCCTGGTTGTTTGCCTAAAGGCCTGGAGAACCATGCCCCCCACCCCCCACCCCCCCTTCCCAGACCCCTCCTCCTTCATCAATACACCCCACCCAATCCTCCTCAAAAGAAAACAAATCAACCGGTGCCCTGTTGCCCGTGTGTATCTTCCTCTTAGTGGAGCAGGAAGCTTGAAGAAGTTGTATTTTCTAACCTTTAACTTAAAGCTATCAAGCAATCCTGGGCAAGAAAGGACACACTGGTGCATCACTTCTACCATTAGATCTACCAATAAGATTGCATGCAGCACATTTTTTTTTTTTTTTTCTGACAAAAAACACACAAGCAAGCTATGATGTACAATAAACTTAAAAACTAAGTCAAACCAACTTTGCACATTCCAATTACAGTACAATCTGGATTAAACTATGTTTGTGGGAAAGAGTCATACAGGCACATAGTTATACTGACTGTTTCAATTCAAAGGCAATATAATATTGAATATCTGAATGCCTTTGAATACTGGGAAAACATCTGGGTGGAGTGCACATTATTTACATGTACATTTAGTTTTCCATCTTGAATTTATCTGTTATTACATTACAGAATGTGATTAGTTTTCCATCTTACACTAAAGTTATCTGTCATTACATAACATAATGTGATTAGTTTTACTGACTCCAAACTGCAAATTCATTACCCAAAACACCAAAGGAAACCAACAGCAATTTATCTAAAACAGCACTCAAATACACAAAATCTATCATGTTTGTGTTTCACAAAGAGGAGCTAAAGCACAACCCCTTCAAGCAACCAGACCCAAGGTTCTGGATCAACTAGGTGTCCACAGGGAGGTGGCAATGTCAACCTCAGCAGAATCGAATGCCAAGTGTTCTGAAGACACCTGACCCCATTTCATGTTTGTAAAATGGTGCAGGAGGCGGTATAAAAGCCTTTTCCTTGACAACACGGCTGGCAAGAGCCATCACACATGCTTGTGGACTGGATGCAGTGTTCTACAGATGTGGACTTCAGAAACTATCCCTATCAATCATCTAACACCATCAATGTGCATTAGGAAAAACTATTAAGATCAAATTAGGTAAAAACAGAACAACAATTTCACTTTCATTTTGCAAGCTGAAGAAGAGCCAGCAAACAAGATATGTGAAAAGACTACTGAAACCTCTTGAGGACTGTGATGTGAAAATCTAGAAAGGTTTCCAAAAACAACTAATTGTTACATCAAGAGCGTTAGAGGCACAGTTTGCTTCCGGCATTTGCATCAACTGGAATACACATCCTGCTACAGTCAAGCAACCTGAAGCAACAGTCACAATTTGAACACTGGCTGTCTTGGCCAACTGCTTTGCTGCACAAAGTCAATGTGACAATTTACACCTGATGAGACTGATCCAGAAAGAACCTTGAAATATAACTGCCTTGGAAAATGTGATTCTCAATGTCTGAGAGAAAAAGTGCTGTATTATTTCATTCAGAATCTGTCCAGCATCAAGTCTGCTACTGGAATACAGAGCAAAACCATTCAATACTGACTTGGATCAAGGTTTGCAGACTTAACACGGACAGTGACAGAGACTGAAAACACTGGAACTGTGGAAGCAACTAGAGTTTGTTTTTCATTGTATGACTGGCTGATGTTGGAAACTGTAAAGATAAAACTACCAGACTACTAGATGCTACAAAGCAACATTCAATGCAACAGAGGTTGTCAGATTTTGAACAATACATTATAAACAGCAAAGGTGAACTATCAGACACTTAAGAAAATAACAACAACAACAAAAGCAGAGGTGAACAGGAAACATTCCAAATAGCAGAGGTGACTTGCTTAAGGCTGGAGACATCAACAGACGTGACTGCATGGCTACTTTGTGAGGCAGTATGGCCAGTTCATGAACTATCAATACTGAGAGGTAAGAGTTACACCCTTTCTCTTTGTCTACAACATTCTTAATTCTCAGCATTGCGCCTCCTTACAACATGGCTGTCCCGTTGCCACTCCCTGGGACAAACTAGGACTGATATGTTGGTGTCTGCATTGTCTTTGCTTCTCTGTTAAAACTTGAAAGTCCACCAAAAACCTGGTGAGATTTCTGCACACAGCTGCTTTGCAGCATACACTGTGGACCACCCTAACAAATGCTGCTGGGGCCAGCAGCATGACTTCTTAACAGAACTCTGAGCTAGAACAGTCACTTAGTAACTAGACTATAACATACTGTCAACTGCATGGGTAAACAGTAACCGTATTTCAATGTCTTGTCAACCACACACATTTACCACAGGGTGGTGTATAGAAAGAGGTTCAATACAACAGGAAGTGTGTAGTGAGCTACCTATGTGCAGTTTAACATCCAGCTGTCCGTGTGCTGACAGAAAATTTGAACCAATCTGTCCTATGTCCAAAGGAGTTTGCTGCTAGCAGAGCAATCTGCTATACATGAATACAAGGTCAGGCACAAGCACAAAGTCTTGCTTTCCTGACCCTTCCTCAGAATGGCCACAACTGGTTAAGCCACGGGGCACTCCTTTCTCTGGTCATTTGTCCATCAAGGCCGTCAGCAGCTTCTAAAAGGTCTGGGTAATAATACTGCTGTAGAAGCAACATCATGTCAAAGCACATGTGTAAACCTAAGGCATGTCCACCCTGGGTTAAAACATTTGTTCCCAAGCAATCAAAGGCCTCAATGTAGACCAGAATTTAAGGGTACAGACATGACTTCCCCTGTGTGTGAATATAAATATGCACTGTTGCATGCTTTGTACAGAAATGTGCATGACTGTCCTACCTTGCTAGATATATATTTAGAAGAATTATTATATTTTTTTAATAGTTCCCTCCTGATTCAATGAGTGGTTTCACTTATGCTGGTGAAAGCAATGTGGGCTGTTACGAAAGAAACGCCTGAAACAGGTGATCTGAAACTGTACAAACTTACTGCCACTGAACAAAAAAACAAAAACAAAAAAACTGTCAGCCAGCTAAATTTGGAGATCTATGGTGTATGAGATCTATGGTGCCATCAGTTATGGCAGTGGTTGGAGGAGGGAAGTCATAAACAAGTGCTTGGAGTCTACCCCATGCAACATCCCTTTTCTCCCTGTCCCCTTTGTGTGCATTATCTGTCACTGCTACCTTTGTGCCCATAATCCCATATCGTTACCTTTGTACACATTATCTGTCACTGCTACCTTTGTGCCCATAATCCCTTATCGTTACCTTTGTACACATTATCTGTCACTGCTACCTGTGTGCCCATAATCCCTTATTGTTACCTTTGTACACATTATCTGTCACAGCTACCTTTGTGCCCATAATCCCTTATCGTTACCTTTGTGCACATTATCTGTTATCGTACCTTTGTGTGCATTATCTGTCACTGCTACCTTTGTGCCCATAATCCCTTATCGTTACCTTTGTGCACATTATCTGTTATCGTACCTTTGTGTGCATTATCTGTTATCATTACCTTTGTGCACATAATCTGTTATCGTATAATCTGTTATTGTTACCTTTGTGCGCATAATCTGTTTTCATTAACTTTGTGCACATTAATGATTATCCCACCATTATCATGAAATTCCCCAAACTTTCCAAGACCCAGGCCAAAATGCCATTTCCCCCAAACTCTCCAGGCATTCAAAGCATGCAGTTTGGCTGCATGCACTGGCAACAAGACAACAGCAGAAAGGGACGCCAATCCACACGGTGCACAATTCAACACAAATGGCTGACTGGCAGACCAACTTGGATGCACCTTAACTAGCTTCCCTTTCATTCTGATCTGTGTGTGTAAGTGTGTGCATGTGTGTGTGTGTGCATGTGTGTGTGTACGTTGTGTGTGTGTGTGTGTGTGTGTGTGTGTGTGTGTGTGTGTGTGTGTGTGTGTGTGTGTGTGTGTGTGTGTGTGTGTGCATGCGTGCGGTGCATGTGTGTACGTGTTCAGGCATGCATGTGTGTGTGTGTGTGTGTGTGCATGCACATGTGTTGTGTGCATGTGTTGTGTGCATAGAAGAGAGAGGGGCAGTATGTACATCCACACACACACACTTGTCCATGCATGATTGTTTATGCCCATGTAAATACAAAAACAAAACAAATTAAACCATCCGTCTTACTTTGCCCCAACTATGACAATTTTAACAATTTTATTCTTCCAGAAACTCAATCTCAAGAGTGTCATCCACGCTGAACCCACGAGAGATCACCATGTACCAGAGAAAAGCAGCCTTCTTTCTCGCATACTGCACGTTGTTTCTGCTCCTCTGCACTGGCTCTCACAACACCTCAACATCAACAACACCACAGACACAGGACAGCAAGCAGGTTCCTACGGGGGAGACCCATGTTATGAAGAGAGACAATCCCATCAGGAACACTACCAAGGGAGGCACCACTGCAAGAACACTGTTTCCACAGCATGAAGACGAGGAAGGGACCACAAAGGACTCAGCCCTGAAAGATGATGGTGTCCTGACTTGGAAAGCGGATGAAATGACAACATTTTTTCTACAAGGTGTGACGCGCAGAGATGATCAAATCACAGACGATGACGCAGAAGCAAAGTCAACTGTGCCATCCCCGACTTCAACAACCTCAAAGGCGTCAACACCAACATCACTGCTGCCGTCATCAACACCATCACCATCATCATCAGCACCGACAGGAGCCAGCCAACAAAACTCTGTCCGTTCTACAACGCTGACCACCAGTCCCTCCATTACCAAACTCACTTCAACCTCATCCTCCCCAGCATCATCACCTTCATCCTTGACAACACCATCACTCAAATCACCAACACCAACAACATCTTCAAAAACAGACACGCCGACGACAACAACAACAACAACAACTCCACAACCTTTAACAGCGGCACCCACAGCAGCAACCACTGCCCAGAAAACGAGCACGGCAGCCCTCCTGTTCAAGCCACAAGCACCCTCTCGGCAATTTGGAGACAAGACGACACCAAAGCCAAAGGGGGGTGAGAAAGCAGAAGCGAAAAAGGGAAAAGCACCGTCAGACGATAAAAAGGTCGATGGGGGACCAAAGAAGCAAGAGAAGGGAAAGAGACAGGGTGTGTCACCACAGCCGCTGCGAGGAGTCGCTGAGGCTTCCTCTGGTAAGTGTGTGGGCTTTGGTTTTTTTGTGGCTTCTCAGCTGCTTAGCTGATTTGAATGTTTTAGTTGGTTGTTGGCTGGTTGGCATAACTGATGGACTACTATGCTGGCAGGTTAGCTTATTTTCTCACCAAAGGTTTTTGCTCCAAGTGTCAGTAAGCACATCTCTTTCAACAGTCCAACTTCACTTCCTGTTCCCTCTCTCAGCTTTTCTCTTGCATCATCCCCCCCAGCTCTCTCCTCCATCCCCACCCACCTTAAATTTAAACAAAGCTACAAAAGCATAACACAATTTCTCTCTTCTTACTCCTCCATCAGCCTCAGCAGCCAAAAAGAAGTCATCAGATGCGAACACCAAGAAGAACAAACGCAACAACAAGAACAAGAACAAGAAGCAGGGACCACCAGGACCCAGGGGACCGCCAGGACCCCCTGGCCCTCAAGGCGATCGTGGACCCCCCGGCAAATGCACGTGCAAAGACGACAACTCTGGGCCACCCATGCGGCTCCAGGCCGCCATGTCAGCCGTCCGGACGACCCACTTCGGCCCCGACAAGGATGTCATCATCCCCTTCGACCTGGAGCTCATCGACTCAGCCGATAACTACGACAACGTCTCCGGAGTTTTCTTCTGCAGCATCCCCGGCACCTACGTCATCTCCGCCTACCTCATGTCACACCCAGGGTCAAAGGTGAATGCGAGAGTGTTTGTGAACAGCCGCCCTGTGGCAGCACTGTGGGCAGATGACAACAAAGATGGCGGCTTCTACCCATCATCCAGCATTCAGACCATCAGCCACCTGGAGTTTGGGGACCAGGTGTACGTCATGCTGGTGGACGGGGGCTATGGGGAGAGCTGGGTCCACGCCAACTACAACGTGTTCACCGTCTTTCTGCTCTACGAAGACTTCTTCGCAATGTAGAACAGGGGAGGGGGTCATCTGGGAAAAGCTGAGTACCAATCAACTGCTGTATGAAGACTGTATTTCCGCTCTGAAGACTTCTGTATGAAGTGGAGGGGGGGGGGGGAGATGGGGGCATAGGGTCATAGGCACGGTGTCATGACATCAACTACAGTGTGTTTACTACTGTTTCTACTCTGCAGAAACGTTTCTATGCATGACAGGTGAATCTGCACCATGTTCCCCCTGCATGTTAATTGTTATGTGGATTCAGGATGAGGCGAGGGGCAGGGCATGGAAAACTACATTCTAACAAACAACAGTGTTCACCATGAAGATGTCTTTGCCAAGAACGACAGACATGCACTAGAAAACAAGACTAAAACTGGCAACAAGGTGCTTTCCAGGTGTGTTTTCCATGAAGACAACTTTGCCATAGTGTTATAGTGTACACAGTGCACAGAGCAAGGAGGGTACAAGTGAGGCTGATGCGACCAGTGAAATTTGAGTCCACAAGTCTGCATCCCTCTGTGTGAAACTGGTACTGATCACAGAGACAAGACAATGCAACAAGAAAACATCACCAAGCAAAGCTGAAAAGCTTTTGGTGGTGTTCAAAACCCACGCCACATGATGTTTTTCAGCTGAAAAATGCCTGCATTTTTTTTATTGTTTCTTTGTTGTTGTTGTTTTTTTTTTGGGGGGGGGGGCATAGAATTCACAGCATGTCATGTCAACCTTTTCACCTGCAGCAACAAGCAGGTATAACACAGACTGTAATCTGGATGGTCTCAGATAGTAATAATAATAATAATGTACATTTATCATGCGCTCATCAATGCCCTGAGCGCTCACATGATACATATTAACCTAAATATGATATTCTATACACATGTAAAGCATAGTCCTACCAAAACAATTTACATAAAGTATTATTTAAAAATAATAATAATAATAAAAGCGCATAACAAACACGCACACACACACACACACACACACACGCGCGCGCACACGCATGTGCGCACACACACACACACTGACTGTAGCAGAAACTGGGTACTGATATTAGTTAGGATGGAAATACTGTGAGAAGAGGAAGGTTTTCAGTTTGGCTTTAAAAGATGTCCCATTAGTAGGGGTCGAAGCTGCTTTGTACAAGGGTCCCCTCTAATGTTCATGGGCTCAGATACCTAACCTTGTTTGAAGGGGGTCCCACCTACTTTGTTTCAAATGAGGTCACACCTACTTTGTTTGAAGGGGTCCCATTTTTTTTACATTTTTTTTTAAGGAGCCCACCTACTGTGATGTGGATCCACTTAATGCTGACAGTCCCAGCTACTTTGTTTGAAAAGATGTCCCAGGGGACCCCCGTCCCCTCTCATGCTGACAGTCCCAGCTACTTTGAAGGGGGTCCCCTCTCATGCCGACAGTCCCAGCTACTTTTTCCTGGGGATCCCCTCTCATGCTGACAGTCCCAGCTACTGTGTTTGAAACGGTCCCCTCTCATGCTGACAGTCCCAGCTACTGTGTTTGAAACGGTCCCCTCTCATGCTGACAGTCCCAGCTACTGTGTTTGAAACGGTCCCCTGTAATGCTGACAGTCACAGCTACTGTGTTTGAAATGGTCCCCTCTCATGCTGACAGTCCCAGCTACTGTGTTTGAAACGGTCCCCTCTCATGCTGACAGTCCCAGCTACTGTGTTTGAAACGGTCCCCTGTAATGCTGACAGTCACAGCTACTGTGTTTGAAATGGTCCCCTCTCATGCTGACAGTCCCAGCTACTTTGTTTGAACGGGTCCCCTGTAATGCTGACAGTCCCAGCTACTGTGTTTAAAGGGGTCCCCTCTAATGCTGACAGTCACATCTACTGTGTTTGAACGGGTCCCCTCTAATGCTGACAGTCCCAGCTGCTGTGTTTGAAGGGGTCCCCTCTCATGCTGACAGTCCCAGCTGCTGTGTTTGAAGGGGTCCCCTCTCATGCTGACAGTCCCAGCTTTGTCCTGGGGAGTCCCCTCTCATGCTGACAGTCCCAGCTTTGTCCTGGGGAGTCCCCTCTCATGCTGAAAGCCCCAGCTCCTGTGCTTGAAGGGGTCCCCTCTCATGCTGACAGTCCCAACTACTTTGGCCTGCGGGTCCCCTCTCATGCTGACAGTCCCAGCTACTTTGTCTTGGGGAATCCCCTCTCATGCGGACAGTCCCAGTTACTGACAATGACTTTCCTAGCCCTTTTGCCTTAAGGCCATTCAAAGGTCCAAGAACTTTGCACTGACCATGATGGGGCAGAGGGGGGCCAGCTGGTCATACAACAGTCGCGCCTCGCCAATGTTGCACGCCTGGAAGGTGACCTGCAGACAGCAGCAGCCCATGCCAAAGCCCATGCAGTCCATGTAGATGTGGTCAGGCTTGGCCGATCGCTGCGCTTCACCGCTTGCGTCCCCCAGGGTGCTGTAGTCCTCTACGAACGGTGTGGCCGTCTTGGTGTCCTTGAACACTGGTGTTGGGAAAAGACAGCTTAACTTCAAGTGTGCCGTCAAATTATTTCACATCATCAGACACCCTGGGAAAGGTGATGGGGAGGTTGGGGAGGAGGAGGCATACCTCAAGAGCATAGACATGTTCGAAAGCAACAGCAAATAATTGACTGATGACAAGTAAACTCACATTTGTGTCAACTTTGTCCAGCATACAACTTTTACAAGGTACAAACATATGAACACACTGAACTGCTGATAAAACAAGAAAAGAAATTGTGGAAGAATGCAATATGATCAAATACTCGGGCACTATTCAGGCTGACATGGGGCTCAAACAACCTGTGTCAACATAGTTGCTGAACTGTGATCAAAGCCATACCGGCAACAGCATGAACCCTAGTGCGCTAACCCCACCACTGCCTGCAGACAACTGCTTGATCTAGGTAATTCTGCTTTTCACTGGACCGTGGCTGGAGTACCCTCCTTTCAGCGGACAGAACTACTGGCCCATGAGAGGGTCAGCACCAGGTCATTGATTTTACTGCTAGCATGCAAACTGCTCTCACCTGCCGACCCACAGGAATGTCCAGTATACTGGAATGGCCAGCAGACCAGTGGGAATTTACAGTCCTGTGTATTGAAATGGCCAGCAGACCAGTGGGAATTTACAGTCCTGTGTATTGAAATGGCCAGCAGACCAGTGGGAATTTACAGTCCTGTGTATTGAAATGGCCAGCAGACCAGTGGGAATTTACAGTCCTGTGTATTGAAATGGCCAGCAGACCAGTGGGAATTTACAGTCCTGTGTATTGAAATGGCCAGCAGACCAGTGGGAATTTACAGTCCTGTGTATTGAAATGGCCAGCAGACCAGTGGGAATTTACAGTCCTGTGTATTGAAATGGCCAGCAGACCAGTGGGAATTTACAGTCCTGCATACTGTACTGTATATATATGTTACTACCATGTGCCATACAGGCAGTGGCCAAAATAGTAGTACTACCATGTGCCATACAGGCAGTGGCCAAAATGGTAGTACTACCATGTGCTATATTACAGCCCATGAAGGCAGTGGTCAAAACAGTAGTACTACCATGTACTATAAAGGCAATAGCCCAAACAGTAGTACTACCATGTACTATAAAGGCTATAGCCCAAACAGTAGTACTACCATGTACTATAAAGGCTATAGCCCAAACAGTAGTACTACCATGTACCATACAGGCTGTAACCCAAACAGTAGTACTACCATGTACCATAAACTGATAAAGGCAGTGGCCAAAATAGTAGAACTACTATACATGTATTACAAAGGTAGTGGCCAAAATAGCAGTGGTACTACTATTTTGGCCACTGCCTTTATGCCCATGCCTGTGTTATCTATAGTATTGTAGTAATGAAGACATTCATATATATTATCTACTAGTTTTACAACTGTCTTTATGTTTGTACTCTGTATAATTATTATACTACTAGTTTTGTCACTGCTTTTTCATGTTTGATCTCTGTAGGAATGGGGAGATCTACATTTATTAATGATACCAAAAGTATACATATGTACTACTGTTTTGGCCACTGTCTTTATGTGTATGTTCTGTAGTGTTCTAGCAACAAAGACATTCATATTATCTACTAATTTTGTAATAGTCTTTATGTTTGTGACCTGTAGTGATCAGACCATTCATATAATTTGACTGATATTATCTACTAATTTTGTAATAGTCTTTATGTTTGTGACCTGTAGTGATCAGACCATTCATATAATTTGACTGAGTTTTTATAGCACTGTTGTGTCTGAGACCTGCAGACATGAACTGTAGCAACAGCCAGTGAGGACATTCACTTCGTCCATACCAGGATGAATATCAATATTTTTACTTCAAAGGAGCTTTGCTTTCATACATGCCTGTATTTCAATACTGAACAAAATGATACAAAACCATATGAATTACTTTTGGAGTGATTGTTGAGAAATGCAAAGTTCTACACATTTTTACAACAAAAATGTGTGTGTGTGTGTGTGTGTGTGTGTGTGTGTGTGTGAGTTGGTGTGTGTGTGTGTGTGTGTGTGTGTGTGTGTGTGTGTGTGTGTGTGTGTGTGTGTGTGTGCACCTGAGTGTGTGTGATTGTGAACATGTGTGTACGTGGGTGTGTGCATATTTCTAAAATACACGTGAGCATATTCATATCTGCATTTTTTAAATAAATATGTCTATGTTGACATAAAATCAAAAGCAGTACAGTCATTTCCTCCAACCCCACACATAAACAGAAAAAGGAATGCATTTAAAAAATAAAATAAAAATTAATAAAGCACTGACCTTCACGATGTCCACATGTATAAAATGCAATCATATTCTAACAATATTGTAATTTGTACCTGGAGCTTGATCTGCTAACCCACATTCAAACAGTTCTCACCAGGAATGTTAATGCATACTTTTTCTTTCCTCCTCTCTCGTATATTCCTCGTCAGTGTTCTAAAAGAAATAAAACAAGCCACAAATGATAACAGCACATATTTAATTTTGAACCACATTTCTTAATCCTTGAACACAAAATACAACAAAAACAATGTTTGACTTTGGTCATTATGCACACTGCAACACTCCCCTAACAACATCAACAACAAATTAGAATACAAAGAATACAAAATACAAAAACTGACACTTAAGTGTGTTCTGAGAAGGAGAAGGCCTGATTGTGTATTTTCACAAATGTCTGCTCTGGGAAATCTGCTCTGAAGGGCAAGCACAACACCCACAGAATATGCAGTTGATGTGTGTACCCAAAAACACAAATGCACATGCATACATACTGTCACATGCACACACGCATTCTCCCTCCCTCCCCCATCTCTATGCATACACACTGTCTCATGCACACATGTATATCCCCCCATGCACACATACACACAATACACCCCCCCCCCCCACCCATCTCTCTCCATGCATGCACTGTCCCATTCACACACCCCTCCCCAACCTCTCTCCATGCACACAAACATCCACCTGCTCCACCTCTCCACGCATACACTGTCCCATTCACACATACATACACCTGCTCCACCTCTCCATGCATACACTGTCCCATGCACACATACATACACCTGCTCCACCTCTCCATGCATACACTGTCCCATGCACACATACATACACCTGCTCCACCTCTCCACACATACACTGTCCCATTCACACATACATACACCTGCTCCACCCCTCCACACATACACTGTCCCATTCACACATACATACACCTGCTCCACCCCTCCACGCATACACTGTCCCATTCACACATACATACACCTGCTCCACCTCTCCACGCATACTGTCCCATTCACACATACATACACCTGCTCCACCTCTCCACGCATACACTGTCCCATTCACACATACATACACCTGCTCCACCTCTCCACATATACACTGTCCCATTCACACATACATACCCCCCCCCCCCCCCATCTCTCTCCATACATACACACCGTCACATGCACACATGCATACACCCCCCTTTCTCCATTCAGACACACAAAGGCACGCATGCACACATATACATACCCCCCCCCCTCTTCATTCAGACACATAAAGACATATGCACACATACACCCCCACCCCCCTTCATTCAGACAAACATGCACACATAACCCCCCCCCCCCCCCCCTCCTCCATTCAGACACACAAAGACACACATGCACACTACTGTAAGGAAGAGAAAACTGACTTGAATCGTGGGTGTCCACCGTTGATGGCTTCATCAGGGAAGAAGATGGAGCGTGACGCACCTGACTCAGGGTTAGGGGCGAAGGCTGGGACTGTGAACTCCCCAACTCCTAGTCTGCAGAGATGGCAGAAAGACAATTAAGAAACTGCACAGAAAAGATCTGTACACATGAAAGGTTAAAAGGAACCCTAATTTAATATGACAACATAAAACATGCAAATTCTCAGGGTAAGCCTCATTCCTAAGCAACAAAACCACAGTTAAACAACAGCTCTATGGTGAAATATGTACTTATCCAGCATAAGTTGTGGTGTTTTCTGATTTAAAAAAAATAAATATTGAGGTGTGTTTCAAAGAATGTTATCTTCCAAACACTTGGAATATATATATATGCAACTGAAGCCAGATAAGTACAGTTCCATTTTTCACTGTTTAAATGTTGTTTAACTGTTTTTTTGTAGCTTGAAAAAGGGGCTTACCCCCAAAATTTGCAAATTTGTTGTCATAATTATTAAAATAGCATTTCTTCCAGTTCTTGATTTAGAATGCTAGCAGTCTTCTTTGTTTTCATAATTTTGGGGAACAGAAAAATTCAAACAATCTGTTCAGCCGCTACTGCTAACTGCATGTACATGCAAATAATATATATATATATTATTTGCATGTACATGCAGTTAGCAGTAGCGGCTGAAGAGATTGTATGAATTTTTCTGTTCCCCAAAATATATATTATATACTAACCTATCCACCACCTGTGTTTCAGAAACACATTAATATTTTATCAAATTGTTGTACATCCTGAATATGTGCAGAGGTCTATACATGTGTGAGTGTTCAGCAGAACATCCCTCCCCCATCCACCACCCACACCCCAGATAAGACCCAAGCATATCACACCTCCTGTTCCCTGTACACTGCCAGCCTGCCTGTTGAAAAGACTGGACATGCTGGAGTGAAGCGAAACGGCTGAGCAAACAGACTGGCAGGCAAAGAAAGTGGCCTGCTTCTCCCAAGACCTGAAGTGTTGAGGAGCTTGACACTACCTGCTGGCACAGAGCCAAGGACATCGCACCATCGATTGCCTGGAGGATAAAGGCGTGGAAAGAGGAAGAGCTAGACAATCCTTGAAAGGACAAGGGAGGGCCATCATCAATCAGATGATCAATGGAACCATTTCAAAGGCGACATTGGGGAAACTTCTGAGAGACACAGTGAAGCACATACATGAGTTTTTCTGTGCACATAAATTTATACCATCTTGAACTGAACTGAGAAGACTAATATTGCCCAAAATTCTGTATGGAGTACCACACAAACCCCTCAACTCCATGCATGTAGCGAACCCCGGCTCTAAGCATCAGTTTAGCACTGCCTTCCTCCAACCACTTTTGTTAGTGGTCACGCCAAAGTCTCTTGGTCCTACTCCTACTCACTCATGCCAAAAGTCTCCTAGTCCTGCTCTGACTCACACCAACAGTCTCCTAGTCCTACTCCTACTCATGCCAAAAGTCTCCTAGTCCTACTCCTACTCACTCATGCCAAAAATCTCCTAGTCCTACTCCCACTCACTCATGCCAGAAATCTCCTAGTCCTACTCTGACTCACATCAAAAATCTCCTAGTCCTACTCACACCAAATGTCTCCTAGTCCTACTCCTACTCACTCATGCCAAAAGTCTCCTAGTCCTACCCCTACTCACGCATGCCAGAAATCTCCTAGTCCTACTCTGACTCACATCAAAAGTCTCTTACGACCTACTCACACCAAAAGGTCTCCTAGTCCTACTCATGCCAAAAGCCTCCTAGTCCTACTCCTACTCACTCATGCCAAAAGTCTTCTAGTCCTGACACACACCAAAGGTCTCCTAGTCCTACTCACTCATGCCAAAAGTCTTCTAGTCCTGACACACACCAAAGGTCTCCTAGTCCTACTCACTCATGGCAAAAGTCTCCTGGTCCTACTCCTACTTACTCATGCCAAAAGTCTTCTAGTCCTACTCTGACTCACACCAAAGGTCTCCTAGTCCTACTCACTCACAGCAAAAGTCTCCTGGTCCTATTTCTACTCATTCATACCAAAAGTCTCCTAGTCCTACTCCTATTCACTCATGTCAAAAGTCTCCTAGTCCTACTCTTACTCATCACACCAAAAGTCTCCTAGTCCTGCTCCTACTCACAGAGTTTTTCATTGTTCTCAAAGGGCAGTCAGTTTGTAATTACACAGGCAACTCAAAATCTGATTATATCAGGCCACAGCCTTCTAAAAACTGCTCAGTGTTACACCATCACAAATGAAACCCAAATCACTTCAACTGAGATGAAAGCAATTTTTTAACCCCGGGTGGACGCAGCCAATGTTTAGACGTGTGCTTCAGTGCTATGTTGCTTCCACAGTCCTAGCACTGAAACTTGTTGGCAAATTTTGCAGAGGGCGGCTGACTGTGAGATATACAGGGGGTGGTTTCTTGACACAAATATGCTGAGGTAAGGTGCGCCCCTTTAACAGCATTTGTACCAACTACGGCGACATCTGGAAAGAGGCTGCAGGAAAGTGCCGCTTGGTGTGCCAAGTGAACCCAGACCAATGGACAGAGCACCATGCAAGCGGCGTCTACCACCTGTGCTTACCTTGGGAAGACCGTGAGGGACAACGGAGCCTCATCCTCACCCAAAGCGCGCTCAATTTCTTGTCTCCTGCAAAGGTGAGGGTTGGCATTATTGAAGGTCACCTGTCCAATGATGAGACATGACAGCAAGTATAGGTAGGACTGAGACCATCTATCAAATGATGACATGACAGCAGGTAGGGGTAGGGGTGAGGCCCCCTATCCAATGATAAAACATGACAGCAGGTAGGGATGGGGGTGACGCCACCTCTCAAATGATGACATGACAGCAGGTAGGGGTGGGGGTGAGGCCACCTATCAAATATGACATGACAACAGGTAGGGGTGAGGCCACCTTTCCAATGATAACACATGACAGCAGGTAGGGGTGAGACCACCTTTCCGGTGATAACACACGACAGCAGGTAGGGGTGAGACCACCTTTCCGGTGAATACACATGACAGCAGGTAGGGGTGAGACCACCTTTCCGGTGAATACACATGACAGCAGGTAGGGGTGGGGGTGAGACCACCTTTCCAATGATAACACATGACAGTAGGTAGGGGTAGGGGTGAGACCACCTTTCCAATGATAACACATGACAGTAGGTAGGGGTAGGGGTGAGACCACCTATCAAATACAACATGACGGCAGGAGGGGGTGAGGGGTGGGGTGTCAGGAGATAAATGGGAAAGCAACCACAACAAAGAGAAAAATGGTGGAAAGGAAGAGTGGGTGTGAGATGGGGCAGACCTGCGACGCATGTTGGCTTCCACTATATTGAAGTGAGCCATAAGCCCGCCATACGGTTTGCCTGGCGTTCCCTCAACCATGTAGTTGGCATACTCTGGGTGCCAGGCTGACTGTGTCTCACTGCAACACACACACACACACACACACACACACACACACACACACACACACACAAATACATACACACACATACACACACACACACACACACACACACACACATACACACACACACACACACACACAAGCAAACACACGTAAGCACACACACACCACTATATCAGTATATGTATGCCCTCATTTTAAATAATAACTATTAATCTTATATAACTCTTATACCCTGTCAGAAATTGCTAGCTTGCAGTTGCAGCACTGTACATTATCAAGAACAAAATCATGACCTTCATTAAAAACATGTTCCACATCCATTTGCATGCATTATAATGAAAATGAATTTCATTTTCACACACACACTACCCCCCCCCCCCCCCCCCCCCACCACCACACACACACACACACACACACACAGCGGCTGAAGAAACTGCAGCAACAGAAGCCTCACATTAGTCCTATCCTTTGCAGTTTTGTCACCTTGATAACAAAATGTGCAAGGGTGGCAAAATGTGCTGCAGACCCCCCCCCCCTCCCCAAACACACACACACACTCACTCACCTGGGTGAATTTTCTGTAACTTCTGTCAGTTTCTTGAGCACCTCCTGTGTTCGAAGAGTCAGACGAACTCGGCGATTGGCATGGTCAAACTTCACCAACTGATACTCAACCTGGATGAAAAAGACCAAATCTGTATGAACACACATTCTACTAGAAGGATTTTGTTTACCCATTAAGTTTGAACTACTAGAATTTCTAGTAGTTCAAACTTAATGGGCAAACAAAATCCTTGATTTTCATCAATTTGGAACTTTGGGCTCATCTTCCTGTGGGATGGGACATGTTCTGAAGGAGATTCTTGAGAGTTCAGTAACTTGAGTATGTCTACACTCAAGCTTTAACTTGTTTAAGCTTGTTCTTAACTGGGTGAACTGTCAGTTTGCCAAATATACTTTGGACAGTTTGTGAACTATAATTTGTTTCTTAAAATTTGAGCTCAGATGAATGTTTAGTTCCCCGAGCATAGTTCGGACAGTTTGACGAACTATACTTTTTTTCTTAAATGGCTTATAATGAGATGCAAGCTTCAGCCCAAACTTGGGGCAGAAGCATAGCAGACAGCATGATCCAAAATGTAGGCTAAGTCCAGTCAGTATGCTTTAATCCCTCACAAGTCACATGGTAATTCATCTAACTACTATATCATTCTGGGTCCCAGAGGCAAGGCTACGCCACCCACAAGTCAACAATTTGGTGAATTTCTCTGAAGCAAGTGAAGTTGATGGTGAGTTGCTGCTTAATGTCCTCAGATGTCAGTCGACATATTAGGGACAAGTTGTGACCAGTGCCGAAGCATGGTTTAATAATTCTTTACATCCACGGAAACCAGAAGGCTCATTAGGACGGACAGCCCAGGACATCCACCTCGACTCTCACACAGCTCCTGAACTATGTAAGTGAAGCAGATCTATCTACACTGTTATTTTATTTTTATTTCTTCTTCATCTATACGAGAGCTCTCTTTACTCCCAACCAATCAGAGGCAAGGTTCGCCAAATTGGGTGAATATTCTCAGAACATGTTGAGTGAAGCTTTTTGGAA
>CAUZXP010000485.1:16922-26922 GCA_963584105.1 Alviniconcha strummeri | reverse complement strand
CACATTCTGCAGAAGGGATATGTAAAGGTAGGTCGTTTATATAGATGGAGAACAGGAGAGGTCCTAGGACAGATCCTTGGGGAACTCCAAATAAAACTGTTTTAAAATCCGATTGATTGTCTTTCAATGAAACCTTCTGGAGGCGGCTGTTGAGGAAGGAGCAAATTAAACTAAGGGTGTTCACTGATAGGCCGTAGAGGGTTAGTTTTCTTAGAAGTTACCGCAGTAGCACGCAAAAGATCCCGGTCATTCTGCCAAAAGCGCAGGTGGCAGGTTACAGCTAAACACGCATACACCTTACGTATGTGGCTTTACATCAAGTGACACGGTGCATGATTGTATGGTGTCCACAGAACGCGCCGAGATAGCAGCAGATTCTTGTGGCACCAGCCATGCCAGCGCTGTAAGTACACCACTTCGGTGGATATTCAAAAACGCGCTATAAAAAGCTATTCACTCATGTGGAATCACATGCGAGCGCAGTGAGTCCGCTCGAGAGCGGAGAATAGCGCTATATAAAAGCGATCAATAATAATAATTGATTACGTCAAAGGCCTTAGCAAAGTCAATGAACAAGGCCCCACACAGTTTGTTTGTTGATTTCAGATAGCCAGGTGTCGATTGTTAAGGCTGTGTGGCAGGAGTGGTTTGGTCTGAATACTGATTGCTTTTGATAAAACAAGTCATTAACAAGAAAATGCTTCATAACGTGTTCATTGATATGTTTTTCTAACGGTTTTGACAAAATAGGTAGTATAGAATTGGGTCTAAAGTTTGAAGGATCCAATTTGTCACCAGATTTAAAGAGGGGGATAACTTTTGCTTCCTTAAATACATGGGGGAAAGTGTTCTTGTCAATACAAAGGTTATATATATAGGTTAGAGTTTCAGCAATAAAAGGTGCCGAGATGCGCAGTATTTTCCCGTCTAAACCATCAGTACCTTTTGTGTTTGATTGCTTTAAATGACATAAAGATTTATACACTTCCCTGACTGTTATAAAAAGGGAGCGCACTGGCTTCGTGGCTAATCTTTTCTGTGCAATACTGTTCCAGCAGAGTTAGTTCGTTGATGGGGGAATTATCTGTTTTCATCACTTTAGTGGCAACACTGCAAAAATGGTTGTTTAAGTCATCTGGGGAAATTCCACTAGTAGTGCTAGTATTCGCTGGTGCGTGTTTATTAGTGAGTAGATTAATAGCTCGCCACGTGTCTTTTGAATTCCTACTATTTGTCAAAATGTCAGCAATTTTTTCTTCTTCTTGAGTTTCATGTAGATGACTTTATTTCTTTGTTTTTTGTATTCATCAAATAGTTTCAGTTTAAGAAGATAATCTCTGTAACGCATTGCATGCAGAGAGAGAGAGAGAGAGAGAGAGAGAGAGAGAGAGAGAGAGAGAGAGAGAGAGAGAGAGAGAGAGAGAGAGAGAGAGAGAGAGAGAGAGAGAGAGACGCAAGACGCAGAAGTTTATTTGATTGGCCTGTGGCCTTCACAAAGGTTATACTAATAGTTGCAAACTGTACTTTAGCAAAGTGTTCAGAGGAACATGTAAATCATAAGAAATAGCAATCACACGTATATCCAGAATCTTTACAGTATGTAGATGAATATACACAAACATGAAGTGCACAAACGTAACTATACAGTCGTGTCATTCACGTAATAGCAATTCTCTTCGTTTAAAGGCTAAGTACAGGAATATGGCAAAGTTCTTAAAAATGACTTTGTTTTCAGTTGATAGTAACAAAACATGTGGCAAAATTCTTAATAATGACCTTGTTTTCAGTTGATAGTGATGATGAGTTGATGCTTAATGTCCTCAGATGTCATTTGACATATTAGGGACAAACAGTTGATAGTAACAAAACAAGTCTAAATGAACTTGGCTGGCTATAAAATTTATCAGGTATAAGTCTTTGACGTAAATCTTTTAGACCAGAACAACACAACGTGAAATGCACTTCATTTTCGACAGCAGCTCTACACAAAGGACATATGGTGTCTGTGTAGGCATGCGTTTTGTATCGCAAAGAATGAACAACTATAGGACTTACAATAATTTCTAAACTTAATAAACTAGTTCCTTGTATACTTATTAACATCAACTGAAAGATATGCTGCTTGCTCATGATTCGTCTTAAATTGTCTGTAAAAATTAAATCTATCACTTGCATCAATTCGACTCTTCCAGTCCTGCCAGCGGTTGTCAATGAGTCTTTGTCTAAAACAACGTATAAACAAATTAACTTCCTGAACTCCCTTGTTCTGCCATACGTACCCAAAAACCAAATCTAAACAATGTTGTGCGAATTTTGGTCACCCAATTATTTGTTCCTTGTTTCGTCTAAATGCAATAACATCAAATAGGCTTTGTACGGTAAACGTTTTTCATTCATTCTAGTAATCTTAAGCCAATAACGTACTGCACGAACATATGCATTTATATACAATGGGTACCTTGCAGTATCTCCATATATCATATTGTTTGGTGTCATTTGACCCACTCCAAGAAACCTTTTTAATGCAAACATATGGGCTTTTTCTATTTGGTAACAATAATCATCCTCAAGGCCCCAGATCTCTGCAGCGTACAGAAGCACTGGTTGCACTTTAGAGTCGAAAAGTTTCCCAAAAGGTTTCATAGACTGATTATCAAATTTGTGCAAAACACTCAAAATACCCATGACTGCCCTTTTACCTCTTGCAGCCAAGTCACTGCAAGCAGTGCTGAATCGTAACTTCGTAGTAAAATACAAAACCTAAATATTTATATGCATTAACAACTTCTGTTCGATTCTTTCCACAAAACCATTTTTCGTGTTCTGCTAATAAGCCTCCCTTTCGGAACACAATAATGTTACTTTTATCAAAATTTACTTTAAGTTGCAATTTTCAGAGGATCTGTACAATATATTCAGCTGATTTTGTAAACCAACAACAGTCTCAGAAAGAAGAAGAATGCCATCCGCAAACAGCAGTATAAATATTTCAACTAACGTTGATGTAAGTATTGCGCCATGTTTGCCACCTTTAATAATATCTAGTGCAAGTTCATTTATGAACAACGAAAACAAAATTGGACTACACACATCACCTTGTTTCACACCACGTAAACAATGAATGCTCTCCGTGAGTGACGCCCCATCTCGCACACGTGCCTTTACAACATCATACATACTTTTTACACATCGAAACAATGTACCACGAATACCTTGTTTTTGCAGAATTGGCCATAATAATTTTCTTGAAATAGAATCAAATGCCTTTTCGAAATCAATAAAGGCAACATACAGTTTACGATTTAAAGACAGTTGTTTTTGTACAACAGCAAGCAAGGTAAATATATGATCAACTGTTGAATAGTCTTTCCTGAACCCCGCCTGCTGTTCACCAAGAGTATCATTCATGTCAACCCACATCTGTAACCGTCGGTTAATAATAGTACTAAACAGCTTCCCACTAACATCTGAGAGAGAACTACCCCTGGAATTATTTGGATCATTTGGGTTACCTTTTTTGTGTAAAGGGTGAATGATTGAGTCTGTCCAGTTTTCAGGATATACTCCTTTATTAAATATTTCATTGAATAACTTAACGAAAAAGTCTAGTACAATATCTGAAGCGTTTTTAAACATTTCTCCAATAATACCATCTGGCCCTGGTGCTTTACCATTTTTGAGACTTATTAATGTTCTTGTGACTTCATCTTTTGTAATTGGTTCATTAATTAAATCCATGTCCCCTTCAACATCACCCACTATATCATCTAAAATGTCGTCTTCATCTTCATGGTTAACTGGATCATCTGTTTCCAACACTGTTCGGAAATGCTGGTACCACATATCAACTGAAATATTGTTTTCGGTTCTTGTGTGTTTTGGTGCTAATTGATTTACTTTCTTCCAAAATTCTGATTGATTTCCCAAGGTATCCAGCAACTCGGACAGCTGCCTGTCTTTATACTGCTTCTTTTTATGCTTCAGTAAATTTTTGTATTCTCTTCTTGATTTACAGTATGACTCACGATCCTCAGTATTAAGCGATTTCCGAAATTTTCGGAGCAGTTTTCGAACATTACGTCTTGTAGTCACACATTCATAATCAAACCAATTGTTTACAGTTTCCTTTTTACCTAAAGGCATTTTTGTTACCATACAATGTGCAGCTTCTAGCATACATTTGTTAAAGATTTTCAGAGCCATATTTATGTCTGTGCCAATAAGACTAGTTGCATTATTAATTTGTTCTTGTATCTGGGCTGATTTAACAGCTTGTAGAAAGGACTCGATTTTCTCACTTTTCCATACAATTCTATTAATAATTCTTCCGTTGTTGTCGTTTGTTGCACCCAAGGCGTTTTTTTGTCTAGTATTAATTACAAGCTCTACAGGAAGGTGACTTGACTCAATCCTTTCTGCCACAGTTAATTCACTTACGGGTAGCTGTTGTAGTATGCAGTCTCACAAGTATACAAGAGGCAAGAGGAAACGTTCCAATCATTTACTGGTCAGCCTCAGCGCCATAGCAGAAGACAAAACGAAGGCAATCAAAACATAGTTTCGTAACTGCACATAATGAAACTACAGCATCAGTTTCGTATCATAACATCCCCCTTTCCTTAACTGAAAAAACACACAATCACACTCAGTTTTCTTTTTCTTACTCTCATCTCACAAAACTAAACAAAACACAATTGTATTACCTATCTTGGCAAATGGACACAAATCAAACTCCTCTTTGGGATTCAAAATAACAATGGCCTTTGATGTAAATCATTCTTAATTAAACAGGTTTGTTAATAACTAGGATCAAGTATAACCTAAATGTGAAAAATAATAAGTGATTATATTAATCGTGTACTTGTTGGTTTGTTGCTTTTCCGTGTTCTATGTGATAGTCCTGTTCAACTGGTATATTCATTATAACGTGCAGGGGCTCTGATCACCCGACCGGAACGGGTTCTAACGGTCTCTTGGCCAGACTGCGAAGGTGGTTCAGCCTCATGATCAATAGTAGGACCGTGCTCTGGACGGATGGCAGAGGGAGTTTCCAGTGGGGCTGGCCGAGGATGAGTCTGGATTGTCACACCAGGCCGGTTTCCAGTGTCTGCACAGTCCTGCTGGGGAGCTTCCCTCAAGTCTCCTCTGTTGCGTCGGATATTGGACCCCTGGTTTGTTCTGACGTTGTAGGACCGTGGTTCTCCGCTGTGTCCTGTGACTTCACCCGGTATCCAGGTCTTGCTTGCTTTGTCCAGGATCCTGACGTTCTGTCCTTTGTGGAGAGGAGGGAGACTCTCGCCTGCATGTCTGTCATAGCTGGACTTCATCGTTGACTGTCTGCAATCCAAATGTTGACGTTGTGCAACAGTGACGGGAGATGGAGAGGTGCGTGAAGGAAGCAATGTGGTGATAGGCCTGCCCATCAACATCTCTGCAGGTGATGGCAGCTTGGAGTCGACTGGGGTCGCTCGAAGGTTGAGCATGGCAAGGTGTAGGCTCTGTTTCTCCTTCTTACACTTCTTGATGATCTTCTTGATAGTCTGTACCTGTCTTTCTATGAACCCATTGGACTGTGGGAACCTGGGTGATGAGGTGGTGTGTTGTATGCCCCACTTGTGGACAAAGTCCTGGAATGGTTTCCCGATGTATTGTGGTCCGTTATCACTGACAATCTCGTCGGGTCGGCCAAACAGTGATACAGCTTTTCTGATTTCCTCTGTGACGTTCTCACTTGTGGTAGCGTGTAGGGGTGTGACTATGGGATATTTTGAAAAATAGTCACATATCAGCACGAAATGCTCCCCGTCCACCTCAAACAAGTCCGTGCCCAGTTTCTTCCAAGGGGCCATCGGTGTGTCATGTGGTATGAGGGGCTCCTTCTTGTTGCAGTTTGCCAACTCCTGACATAGGGTGCAGGTCCTGGTCATATGTTCAATGTCTTTGTTGATGTTTGGCCAGTACACCCCTTCTCTGGCCAATAGTTGGGTCTTTTCAATGCCTTGGTGAGACTGATGGAGTTGGGCAAGAATGTCTGCTCGCAGACTCTCTGGGATGAGGACTTGTTTTCCTTTGAAAATGATGCCGTCCTCAACAGCCAACTCATCACGGAATGACCAGAAAACTCGCACATCAGTTGGCAGATCCTTGATGCTGTCAGGCCATCCTTGGATGATGGTTTCCATAAGCGCATTCATGGTCGGATCTCTGGCTGTCTGGTCTCGAAGTTGATGCTGTTTCCTCTGTGAAAAGTTGACCAGGTCTATGTCACAGCGATGAACTTCCGCTGTCGTCATCTCAATACCATCAACCCTGAGATCCAACTCGACTGCGCCGTTGTCCTTTGGATTCGGCAGCCTCGACAGAGTGTCTGCCAGAGTCATCGTCTTTCCTTGTCGATACTCGATGGTGAAGTCATATCCCTGTATTTTCTGGAGCATCCTCTGGAGCCTGGGTGGTGCTCTGAGGAGAGGCTTCTTGGAAATCATTTCGAGTGGCTTGTGATCAGTTATCACTCGAAAGGGGCGTCCGTACAGGTATGTGTGAAAGCGATTGATGCCGAACACAACGGCGAGCATCTCCCGGTCAATGTTTGGGTAGTTGCTTTGTGCTGAGTTGAGCGCTTTGGATGCGAATGCAACAGGTTGACCGTCCTGCAGAATTGCTGCGCCAAGACCTTTCGTTGAACTGTCTACCTCCAGCGTGGTGGGTTTTGTTGGGTCAAAGTATTTGACACACGACTTTGCTGAAATTGCTGTTTTGAGTTTCTGGAAGCAGTGGAGGTGGTCTTCCGACATCTCAAATGGGACGTTCTTCTTCAGGAGGTCCCTGAGTGGCTGTGATTCTTCACTGAAGTTGGGAATGAATGTTGCAAGGTATGTCATCATACCAAGGAATCTCTGCAGATCCTCTTTGTCCTGTGGAACAGGCATGTTCTGGATGTCATGAACCTTGGCCGGGTCAGGTCTGATGCCATCTTTGGAGTAAATGTTGCCGAAGAAACTGATCTCAGGTTGTCTGATTGTGCACTTGTCTGAATTGAACACCAGCCCGGTTTCTTTTGCTCTGTCCATGAGCGCTTTCAGGTTCCGGTCGTGCTCCTCTTCATCTTTGCCATGCACGCAGACGTCGTCTGTGATCCCAACCACGCCTGGAAGGTCTTCCAAGATCTCGTCCATTCTGGCTTGGAATATGTCTTGTGACACCCTGAGTCCAAATGGTAATCTGGTCCAGCAGTATCGACCAAACGGGGTCCGAAATGTAGTGATCAGCTGGCTGTCTGGGTCAAGATGGACTGACCAATAGCCAGCTTTGGCATCCAACTTGCTGAAGACTGTTGACCCTGCAAACTGAGGATTCAGCTCTTCAAGTGTGGGAACTTTGTGTGGACATCGCTTCAGGGCTTGATTGAGTTTCTGGGGGTCGATGCATATGCGGAGTGATCCATCTTTTTTCACAGAGTATGCGAGACTAGAGCACCAGTCTGTGTGTTCGCTGACTTTCCGGATGACGCCTGCTTCTCCATCTTCTTCAGCTCGCACTTTAGTTTTTCCTTGAGATGGATGGAGCACTTACGTGGGGGGTCGATGAATGGTTCACAGTCTTGCTTCAGGTGGAGCTTGGCCACCCCTCTGAAGTCCCCCAGCGTGTCGAATTGGCCTGGATACGCTTGCTTCAATCCTTCCACGGTTGTGACATCTGGTGTGGGTCTGAGGTCATCACAGTGAATAGTGACTAGTCCAATTTTCTCACATGTTGGCAGACCAACAATAGGTGCTGATGGAACATCAACGACATAGAACTTGGCCTTTGTGAAGTTTTTTTCTCCAAATCGAAGCTGGAGGTTGATGGATCCTAGACAGGGGATCTCCTGACCATTGTAGGCAACCAGCTTGACGTTCCTTGTGGGCTCAAGGACGTCTTTTGGAGGGAGTGTCTTGTACATCTGCTTGTATGTCCTAAGGGGGAGTGTGTTCCCCGCAGCTCCAGTATCGACCTTGAGTTTGATCTTGCGTATGCCCTTTTTCCAAGGACAGATGACATCCAGTGTTGTGAAAACTTCGTTGCGTACACTGGATATGCATATGCAGTCATAGGGTTCAGTGGAGTCTTCCTCTGAAGTATAACTGGCTGCTGGCTCCAGATCATGGAATCTTCGGTCTCTCCTACGGCTGCCTTTGCCAGCATCCCTATGTTGTTTGCCATCCGGTTTGGTGTCACCACGTTGTTGAACATCTTTTGGACGGTTTGTTCCTTTGCGTTTTCGGCAAAATTTCTTCCAGTGTCCGATTTTTCCACAAAATTTGCAAGCATCTTTGTATGCCGGACATGCTCTTGGGGGATGGGCTCTGCCACAGTTACCACATGATTGGGCTACTTGGTCCACATTGTTCAGTGGTGTGCTTGTGCGTTTCTGAATTTCATGTCGACCTGCGAGAATGGCTTCAAAACGTCTCCCCTCTGCAAGTGCGTCTGTCAGCTTGTAGCCTTTGGCTTTTCCCAGCAGTTCACGCTGGAATGCTTCGATTGGTGTGGATGCAATCATGAGTTCAATGATCCTTTCCTCCAATTCACTCTCTTCAAATTCACACTTGAGGGCTTGAGTGCGTGCTCTGGTTACAAAGTCATCGACAGATTCCTCACTTCTTTGCCTGTAGTCCATCAAGTGGAGACGATGCACTCTGAAGTTGAGATTTGTCTTCAGCTGAGACTCAAACAACTCCCATATTTTGTCAGGCTTCTTCTTGTCTGCATCTGACATCCCTGATGCATTGAGTCGCTTCAGGCCCTCATTTCCTATCCCCCTGAGGATTTTAAGAGCTATTTTGCCTGGATCTGTGATGTCCTCATCTTCACAGTAATATGACATAGTTTGTTTGAATAGCTGCAAGGCCTCCTCGTGATTTTCTGATGCCCAGTTCATTTCGGGGATGCGTGAGCGTGCCATGTTCTTGTGAGTGAGTGTGTGAACAATCCAACTGTAATGGCAGTATCGCTGACAAGGTTAGTGCAGGGAGGACTGTATGGCAATGGTGATGTATTTGGTCACTTGTGGATTTGTGTGTGACAACAGTAATGTGTATAGCACATGCAACATCCACACGGATTCAAAATGCATAACCTACAATAATGCATTCACATCAAAACATGATATTGTGATAAATGTTCACGAGAGCCGCTATTCTGCTTCAGCGTCCTCATTCATCAACCACTCATTGAATCCTGCACAGCGTCTATTTTGTGGCGGTACACAGAGGAACACAGCAAAGCGTCTCTACACTGGCACACAGTACGTGGTCGTAGTCACTGGTCACAGTAACAAAATGCTGTCCGAAGCGCATACATGAGGGTATATAACTGTGCAAGGGATCACAAGATGCGCTTGATGCAGTTGTTCCCCTTGGGCTTGCACTCGCATGGTATGAGGGCTACACACCTGTTTGCACGAAAAGTTCTGCAAGGTTGCTGCAAAAAAATGTGCAGGGCGATTCCTTCTGGACAACCGAAGATGATGTACCACCTTGGCCAAGGTTAGATGCTTGCAGATCCAGACTTGCGAGGAACTTGAACAATCGAAGGTTGCTTTGCCCGAGATTCACTGGCGGGAAGATTCGCCGGCCCAGCCTCTGGTCGAAAAGGATGGTCTCCGGGTCTGTGCTGTTCAATGGGCGGGGAGGCTGTATTGACCAGGAAGATGATGTTCTCTTTTTACCGCTGCCACCATGTTGTAGTATGCAGTCTCACAAGTATACAAGAGGCAAGAGGAAACGTTCCAATCATTTACTGGTCAGCCTCAGCGCCATAGCAGAAGACAAAACGAAGGCAATCAAAACATAGTTTCGTAACTGCACATAATGAAACTACAGCATCAGTTTCGTATCATAACAGTAGCAACTCATAATACAATTCTTCTGATGCTATGAAGTAATCAATGACACTGCATCCCAAACCAGTTACATATGTGTAGCGACAATGTAGATCGCCTTTACATGTACCATTTAGA
>CAUZXP010000485.1:0-12500 GCA_963584105.1 Alviniconcha strummeri | reverse complement strand
AAGCTGTCCGGTGATGAACTCACGGTCCGGCGGTGAACCTTTCCGGTGATGAACTGTCCAATGGTGAAGCTGTCCAGTGATGAACTGTCCGATGGTGAAGCTGTCCGGTGATGAACTGTCCGATGGTGAAGCTGTCCGGTGATGAACTGTCCGATGGTGAAGCTGTCCGGTGATGAACTGTCCGATGGTGAAGCTGTCCGGTGATGAACTGTCCGATGGTGAAGCTGTCCGGGGATGAACTGTCCGATGGTGAAGCTGTCCGGTGATGAACTGTCCGATGGTGAATCTGTCCGGTGATGAACTGTCCGATGGTGAAGCTGTCCGGTGATGAACTGTCCGATGGTGAAGCTGTCCGGTGATGAACTGTCCGATGGTGAAGCTGTCCGGTGATGAACTGTCCGATGGTGAACTCCCCGCTCAGACCGACGTTAGTGCAGGGTCAGAATGACTTCCGGACCGATTGCAATCGAACCACCCATCACTTCAAACCTCGCTTTCGCCTAATTAGCGTTGATTGTGTGTGTGTGTGTGTGCGTGCGTGCGTGCGTGCGTGTGTGTGTGTGTATGTGTGTGTGTGTGTGTGTGTGTGTGTGTGTGTGTGTGTGTGTGTACGTACATGTGTGTGTGTGTGTGTGTGTGTGTGTGTGTGTGTGTGTGTGTTTGTGTGTGTGTGTGTGTGTGTGTGTGTGTGTGTGTGTGTGTGTGTGTGTGTGTGTGTGTGTGTCTGTATGTATGTATGTATGTATGTATGTGTCAGTGTGTGTGTGCGCGTGCGTGCGTGCGTGCGTGGCCGTGCGTATGTGTGTGTGTGTGTGTGTGTGTGTGTGTGTGTGTGTGTGTGTGTGTGTGTGTGTGTGTGTGTGTGTGTGTGTGTGTTTGTGCGGCGTATGTGGTGTTTATACCCGGTCTGCATGGATCTCAAGTTGATACCGTGACACGCTTGCTAAGTTGCTTTGTCGTCAAAAGAGTAATTAGTTCGGTCAGTGGTGATAAGCAGTGGTCCGCATTTCTATACTGAGCCGGCACGGTATCTCACCGGCGACAAACTTCGGATCAAGGGCACCGGCCGTTACAAGCTCAACACTGCGAGACTGCCGTATACGGCCTTGGCATACTCTTGAAACAGTGCCGGACTCAAAAATGCCATTCATGAGTCACTGTAAACAACTAATCAGCATGGTCACAGTCCGCTGGGTCACACTGATCAGCCGGCTGACCTGACTGACTGACTGACCATACTGTACTGCACACTGACCAGCACACCAGTCTCTAGTAGTACTGTCTCACAGTAACGACACACCTACTGACACTCAGTGACACGCACACACGACACACTAGGCCACACACACACAATCACACACACACACACACACACACACACACACACACACACACACACACACACACACACACACACACACACCGTGGCAGAGTGACACACACACCGTCTCAGCCTACACACACACACACACACACACACACACACACACACACACACACACACACACACACACACACACACACACACACACACACACACACACACACACACACACACACACACACACACACAGTGACTCAGTCACACTGACACTGACACACGACACACACACTCACACACACACACACACACACACACACACACACACACACACACACACACACACACACACACACACACACACACACACACAGAGTTTCTCTTACACTCCTCGAGCTGGTTTTAGTGGGGACGTTGTCTGCTTACACCCCTGGTGCTAGTTTTAGGGTGGAGTTTATCCGCTACACTCCTGATGCTAGTTTTAGTGAGGAGCTTCTCTCACACTCGTCGATCTAGCATTTAGTGAGGAATTTCTCTTACACAACTCATTCTAATTTAGGAGTTTCTCTTACACTCCTCATGTTAGATGTAATGAGGAGTAAGTTTCTCTTACACTCCGCATGCTAGTTTTGGTAAGGAGTTTCTTACACTCCTGATTCTAGTTTTAGTGAGGAGTTTCCTGACACTCTTCATCATGTGCTAGTAATAGTGGGGAGTTTCTCTTACACACCTGATGCTAGTTTTAGTGACAAGGTGATTTTCTTACACATCTCATTGCTAGTTTGAGTGAGGAGATTCTCTTCAAGTTACGCGGCTCCTGATGCTGGTCAGTAGTTTTAGTGACGAATTTCTCTTACACTCCGCATGCTAGTTTAGTGACGGGGTTCTCTTATATACACTCCTCAAGATAGTTATTGTGTTGAGTTTTACACTGACTCCTGGTGCTAGTTTAGTGAGGTGATTTTCTTACACACCTCATTGCTAGTTTTAATGAGGAGTTTCTCTTACACTCCTGATGTTAGTTTCAGTGAGGAGTTTCTCTTACACTCCTGAAGCTAGTTATTGTAACTGAGGAGTTTCCCTCCCTTGCATTCCTGATGTCAGTTTCAGTGAGAAGTTTCTCATACAATTCTCGTGCTGGTTTTAGTGAGGAGTTTCTATTACACACCTCATGCTATGCTCTTACACTCCTCATACTATGTTTAGTGAACATTTTCTCTTACACTCTTGACGCTAGTTTTAGTCAGGAGTTTCTTTTACACTCGTGATGCTAGTTCTAGTGAGGAGTTTCTCTTACATTCCTCAAGCTATGTTTGGTGAGGTGTTTCTCATACACTCCTGATGCTAGTTTTAATGAGGAGTTTCTCTTACGCTCCTGATGCTCATTTTAGTGATGGGTTTCTCTTACACTCCTCGGGCTATGTTTGGTGAGGTGTTTATCATATGCTCCTGATGCTAATTTACTCATGAATTTTTCTTACACTTTTCAGGCTATGTTTTGTGAAGTGTTTCTCATACACTCCTGAAGCTAGTTCTAGTGAGGAGTTTCTCTTACACTCCTCAGGCTATGTTTGGTGAGATGTTTACACTCCTGGTGCTAGTTTTCGTGAGGAGTTTCTCTTGCACTCCTCATGCTGTGTTTAGCGAGGATTTGTTCTTACACTCTTGACGCAAGCTTTAGTGAGCAGTTTCTCTTACACTCGATCTGATGCTAGTTCTAGTGAGGAGTTTCTGTTACACACCTCCGGCTATGTTTGGTGAGGTGTTTCTCATACACTCGCGACGCTTGTTTTAGTGGAAAATTTCTCCCCATGCTGTTTCCTGTAGGGATTTTGTCTTACACAGACTGTGCTTTTTTATGTGGGGAGTTTGTCTTACATAGTCTGTCCTGTTTTATGAGGGGAGAGTGTCTTACACACCTTGTGCTATGTTATGTGGGGAATTTGTCCTACATACCTGGCCTGTTTTATGTGGGAATTTTGTCTGACACACCCTATTCTATTTTGTATGAGGAATTTGTCTTACACACTCTCTGCTATTTTGTGTGGGGAGTTTCTTACATGCCCCATGCTGTTTTATGTGGGGAGTTTCTCTTACATGCCCCATGCTGTTTTGTGTGGGGAGTTTCTCTTACACACCACATGCTGTTTTACATGGGGAGTTTCTCTTTCATGCCCCGTGCTCATTTTATGTGGGTAGTTTCTCTTACACGCCCATGCTGTTTCCTGTGGGGACTTTCTCTTACACATCCTGTGCTGTTTTATGTCGGGAGTGTGTCTTACTAACCCTGTGCTATCCTATGCGTGGAATTTGTCTTACACACCCTGCGCTGTTTATGTGGGGAGTGTGTTTTACAAACCCTGTGCTAACATATGCTTGGAATTTGTCTTACACACCCTGTTCTGTTTTATGTGGGGAGTTTGTCTTAGACACCCTCTGCTATTTTATGCGGGGAGTTTCTATTTTATGTGGGGAGATTCTTACATTTCTTACATGCCCCATGCTGTTTTATGTGGGGAGTTTGTCTTACACGCCCCTTGCTGTTTTATGTGGGAACTTTCTCTTACATGCCGCTGCTGTTTTGTGTGGGGTGTTTCTCTTACACCCCACCGCTGTTGTATGTGACGAGTTTCTCTTACACGCCCCTTACTGTTTTATGTGGGGAGTTTCTCTTACACACCCCTGCTGTTTTATTTAGAGATTTTCTCTCTTACGTGCCCCTTTTGTTTTATGTGTGGAGTTTGTCTTACACGCCCCTACTGTTTTATGTGGAGAGTTTCTCTTACACGCCCCGTGTTTTGTTTTGTTTTTTGTGTGTGTGGGGGGAGTTTCTATTACACGCCCCCTGCTGTTTTATGTGAGGAGTTTCTCTTGCACACACTGTACTGTTTCATGTGGGGAGTTTCTCTTACCCACCCCGTGCTGTTTCATGTGGGGAGTTTCTCTTACCCACCCCGTGCTGTTTCATGTGGGGAGTTTCTGTTCTACACCCTGTGCTGTTTTATGTGGGGAGTTTCTCTTACACGCCCTATGCTGTTTTATTTGGAGAGTTTCTCTTACACTCACCTTGCTGTGTTATGTGGGGAGTTTCTCTTACACGCCCCTTGCTGTGTTATGTCGGGAGTTTCTCTTACACGCCCAATGTTGTTTTATGTGGGGAGTTTCTCTTACACGCCTCTTGCTGTTTTATGTGGGGTTTCTCTTATACGCCCCTTGCTTTTTTATGCGGGGAGTTACTCTTATACACCCCAGGCTCTTTAATGTATGGAGGTTTTCTTGCAAGCTCTTTACTTTTGTGACCAGAACTCTGACAAAGCAATACAAGAACAAGTTTTGTTGGGTGAAGTCTGTGTACCGTGCCTCAGATCAAGCAAGTGTCAGTTGTCATCAGAATGACACGGCAAATGAACCTAACGGGTCGAGCCAATCCATCACTGATTGAACGGAATATACCGGGGTTTCATGGCGTCGCCATTGGCATTTGCCTTTGACAGACACAGCTGGTCTGGATACGCCTCGGTACAGACAGACAGAGGCTCAGAGCCAACACAACCAGTGTCCCTACACCATCAGTCATTGGATTTTCTTTCACATCGCTTGTGTTCTTTTTATTTCTTTCTCAGTTTTACATTCAGTTCTGATGGTCTCATTATAATGACAGTGGCAGCTAGTATATCTGGGTACATAGTCTATTCCATATCAAACTTAGAATGGATTGATGGATGGATGGATGGATGGATTCCTACTCATAGCATAGAGGCTTTCTCTTGCACAGACCATGCCACCTTACATGCACAGGTTTTCTCTTACACGCCCCTTGCTGTTTTATGTGCGGAGTTTCTCTTACACCATCTGTGCTGTTTTATGTGGGGAGTTTCTCTTACTCACCCCTTGCTGTTCTATGTGGGGAGTTTCCCTTACATGCCTCTTGCTGTTTTATGTGGGGAGTAACTCTTACATGCTCCGTGCTCTTTTATGTGGGGAGTTTCTCATACACGCCCCTGCTTATTTATGTGGGGAGTTTCTCTTACACGCCCCGTGCTTTATTTTAGTTTTTGTGGGGAGTTTCTCTTACACGCCCCTTGCTGTTTTATGTGCGGAATTTCTCTTACACGCACTGTGCTGTTTTATGTAGGGGGTTTCTCTTACACACCCCGTGCTGTTTTATGTGGGGTGTTTCTCTTCCACCCTCAGTGCTGTTTTATGTGGGGAATTTCTCTTATACGCCCCTTGCTGTTTTATGTGCGGAGTTTCTCTTACACACCTTGCTGTTTTATGTGGGGTTTCCCTTACACGCCCATTGCTGTTTTATGTGTGGAGTTTCTCTTACAAGCATTATGCTGTTTTGTGTGGGGAGTTCTTGTTACACACCCCGTGCTGTTTTATGTGGGGAGTTTCTCTTCTACGCCCAGTGCTGTTTTGTGTGTGTGTGTGTGTGTGGGGGGGGGGGGGGTTGTCTTACCCTCTGCTATTTTATGTGGAAGTTTCTATTTTATGTGGGGAGTTTATGTTATATGCCCCATGCTGTTTTATGTGGGGAGTTTCTCTTACACACCATATGCCGTTTTATATGGGAATTTCTGTTTCATGCCCCGTGCTGTTTATGTGGGGAGTTTCTCTTACACGCGCCATGCTGTTTCCTTTGGGGACTTTCTCTTACACACCCTGTGCTGTTTTACGTGGGGTGTTGTCTTACACACCCTCTGCCATTTTATGTGGGGAGTTTCTATGTTATGTGGGGAGATTTGTACCTGCCCCATCATGTTGTTTTATGTGGTGAGTTTCTGTTAAACGCCCCATGCTGTACTATGTGGGGAGTTTCTTTTACATATCCGATGCTGTTTTATGTGGGGAGTTTCTCTTACACACTCCTTGCTGTTTTATGTGGGGAGTTTCTCTTACACACTCCGTGCTGTTTTATGTGGGGAGTTTCGCTTAAACACCCCTTGCTGTTTTATGTGGTGAGATTCTCTTATATGCCCCATGCTATTTTATGTGGTGAGTTTCTTTTACATGGCCCGTGTTGTTTTATGTGGGGAATTGCTCTTACAAACTCCGTGCTGTTTTATGTGGGGGGTTTCTCTTACATTAGTGGTGCTGTTTCTATGCAGGAAGTTTGTTTTCCATGCCCTATGCTATTTGATATCAGGAATTTGTCTTACACACCCTATGCAAGTTTATGTGGGGATATTTTCTAATAGTATGCAGTGTGTTGTTTCGTGTGAAGAGTTTCTTTTATGTTCCCCATGCTGTTTTAGGTGGGAAGTTTCTCTTACAAATTTACGTGCCATGTATTAGTTTATCTGGGGAGTTTCTCTTGCACACTCCATGCTAGTTTATGTGGACAGTTCCTCTTACATATCCTATGCTGTTTTACGTGGGGAGTTTCTCTTACACGCCCCATGCTGTTTTATGTGGGGAGTTTCTCTTACACGCCCCTTGTTGTTTTATGTGGGGACTTTCTCTTAGACACTCTGTGCTGTTTCCTGTGGGCAGTTTCTCTTACTTTCCTCATGCTGTGTTTAGTGAGCATTTTCTATTACACCCTTGATGCTAGTTTTAGTGAGGAGTTTCTCTTACACTCCTGATGCTAGTTCTAGTGATAAGATTCTGTTACACTCCTCAGACTATGTTTGGTGAGGTGTTTCTCATACATCCCTGATGCTAGTTTTAATGAGGAGTTTCTCTTACACTCCTCAGGCTATGTTTGGTGAGGTTTTTCTCATACATTCCTGATGCTAGTTTTAGTGAGGAATTTCTCTTACACTCCTCAAGCTATGTTTGGTGAGGTGTTTCTCATACACTCCTGATGCTAGTTTTAGTAAGGAGTTTCTCTTACACTTCTCAGGCTATGTTTGATGAGGTGTTTTGCATACACTGCTTATGCTAGTTTTACTGAGGAGTTTCTTTTACACTCCTGATTGTAGTTTTAGTGTGGAGTTTCTCTTACACTGCTTAGGCCATGTTTGGTGAGGACTTTCTCCGTAGTTACACTCCTGTTGCTAGTTTTAGTGAAGAGCTTCCCTTACACCCCTCGAGCTTGGTTTAATAAATGGTTTCCGTTACGCTTCTGATTCCAGTTTTTGTGAGGAGTTTGTCTTACACTCCTCAGTCCGGCTATGTTTAGTGAGTAGTTTCTCTTACACTCCCCATGCTGTGTTTAGTGAGCAGTGTTTCTTACACTCTTGACGCTAGTTTTAGTGAGGGTTTCTTTTACACTCCTAATGCTAGTTCTACTGAGGAGTTTCTTTTACACTCCTCAGGTTATGTTTGGTAAGATGTTTCTCATACACTCCCGACACTAGTTTTAGTGAAAGTTTCTCTTACTCTCCTCATGCTGTGTTTAATTAGCATTTTCTCTTACACTCTTGACGCTAGTTTTAGTGAGGAGTTTCTCTTACACTCCTCATGCTATGTTTGGTCAGGTGTTTCTCATACATCGCTGATGCTAGTTTTAGTTAGGAGTTTCTCTTATACTCCTGATGCTAGTTTTAGTGAGGATTTTCTCTTACACTCCTCAGGCTATGGTTGGTGAGGTGTATGTCATTCACTCCTGATGCTAGTTTTAGTGAGGGGTTTCTCTTACACTCATCACGCTAGTTTTTGTGAGGAGGCTTTCTTACACTCCTGATTGTAGGTTTAGTGATGAGTTTCTGTTACACTCCTCATGCTAGTTTTAATAAGGAATTTCTCTGACACTCATCATGCTAGTTTTAGTGAGAGAAGTTTCTCTTACACTCCTAATGCTAGTTCTAGTGAAGAGATTGTCTTACACACCAGATGCTAGTTTTAGTAATAGATTTTGTTACACACATCATACTAGTTTTAATGAGGAGGTTCTCTTACAATCCTCATGATAGTTTTAGTGAGGAGTTTTACTTACACTCATCATGAAAGTTTTAGTGCGGAGTTTCTCATACATTCCTCTTGCTGGTTCAGTTTAATGAGAAATTCTCTTACACACCACTGGTTTACTGGGCGTAAAACACCAAGCTACTTACTTATTCGTACACACTTCACGCTATCTTTAGTGAGGAGTTCCTCTTACACACCTGATGCTGAGAGAAGTTTCTGTTACATTCCCCCTGACAGTTTTATTGAGGAGTTTTCTTACACTCATCGTGCTAGTTTTTGTGAGGGGTTTCTCTTACACTCCTGATTCTAGTTTTAGTGAGGAGTGTCTCTTACTCCGCAGGTGGTAGTTTTAGTGAGGACTTTCTCATGATAGTTTTAGTGAAGAGTTTTACTTACACTCATCATGACAGTTTTAGTGAAGAGTTTTACTTACACTCATCATGATAGTTTTAGTGAGGAGTTTCTCTTACACTCCTGATGGTAGGTTTAGTGAGGAGTTTCTCTTACTTTGTCATGCTAGTTTTAGTGAGGGGTTTCTCTTACTTTGTTCTGCTAGTTTCAGTGAGGAGTTTCTCGTATTTTGTCATGCTAGTTTCAGTGAGGAGTTTCTCTTACTTTGTCCTGCTAGTTCCAGTGAGGAGTTTCTCTTACTTTGTCATGCTAGTTTCAGTGAGGAGTTTCTCGTACTCTGGCTCCTGATGGTAGTTTTAGTGAGGACTTTATCTTAAAGATTCAGTTTAATGAGGAGGTAATTTCCTCTTACACTCCGGATGCTAGTTTTAGTGAGGAGTTGACACTCCTGATGCTAATTTTAATGTTGAGTTTGTTTCATAATCTTCATGCTAGTTTTAGCCTCGAGGAGTTTCGCTTTCGCTCCTGCTGTTACTTCTGTATTATCTTTTACACTCCTGATGGTCGTTTTTGTGAGGAGTAGCAATCAAACAAGTGACGAAAAGAAAAAACGACAACAACAAAAACGCAACACCATCAAACAGCAACAACTACATACCCCCCCACCCCCCCTTAAAACAACAACAACAACAAAACAAACAAACCAAAAAAAAAAAAAAAAAGCAACAAAACGCACGCGCGCGCACGCTCTTTCTCTCTCTCTCTCTCTCTCTCTCTCTCTCTCTCTCTCTCTCTCTCTCTCTCTCTCTCTCTCTCTCTCTCTCTCTCTCTCTCTCTCTCGCACGCACGCACTCACACACACACACACACACACACACACACACACACACACACACACACACACACACACACACACACACACACACACACACACACACACACACACAACAAACAAACAAGCAAACAAACACAAAAACAATCAAACAAAAAAGAGGGGTGGGGATGGGGGCGACATTTGCGTACGCAAGAATACCGTCATCCTGGTAGATCAGCTCAGTGTGCACGTTTACACGTAATCATCCTTTCTTTCTTACTCTCAAGCAGGATCTGATTTATTTCTATTTTTTTCTAATATGGATTTTTTGTTGTTGTTTTTGTTTTGTCTTGTTTCAAGTCAATGCCGATTTTAGGGCTTTGGCGGAAGAATCCCAAATAAATTGGGTTTTAGTGTCCGCATATATGTGGCACTGAAACGAAAGGTGGTATTTGTTAGTTCAATTTGATCTCTTCAGAAAGCACATTTTCTGTCTAGATGCGGAACGCTGTACTGGTTAAGTTATGGTAGTGCTCCAAACACTAGTCTAGCCTGTGATAGCTCTTACTCTACACACACACACACACACACACACAGACACACACACACACACACACACACACACACACACACACACACACACACACACTGATACTCAGTGACACACACACACACACACACACACACACACACACACACACACACACACACACACACACTGATACTCAGTGACACACACACTGGCACAGCTTCAGAGCAAGTCGGATGATTGCGTGAATACTTCGGTTTGTCTTTTCAAGTCGACTTTATAAAGCCCTTCTAAGCGCAAAGGAGTTACCATCTTAACTCTAAACTAAGATCCTGGTTCCAGAAGCCCTTTTGTCCCTACAACAAGAGTGTCTGGCACTAAAAAAAACCAGGTCTGGCCCTGCCGGCCGGTCAACTGATACGCCGGTTGACCTGGCCAAGCGCCTGTCAAACATGGGCGAACTGTTTTGGGAAGTTCTAAACATGTACATCTGGATGCATGCGCTGCCTTTCCAGTGAGATCGTCTCTCAGTTTTTATTCAAGTTCCAGAAATTGTTTGGTCGGAACTCGCGTAGAGCCTGTAGTCTATGTACACAACCGCCATTTGCAGCTGCGAGGTAACGCAGCTATCCTCATTAAGCCTTTTTCTTTTTTTACAAGCTTTAAGTCCGAACTCAAACCAAAAAAAATATATATTAGACTGAGAGATGTGCCGCTCTTCATCAGTTGATCCCTTAGGTGGCCACAGCCAGGTCGTTGCTTACACTGCCACTCTAAGGGTCTGATACAGGAGGAAAAACCGTAAAACAAAACAAAACAAAAACAAAACACCAAACACCATTCCGGCAACAGGCAACATTAACCTGTTAAAACTACTGGGAGGAGGAGGGGGGAGGGGGGGGGATTACAGTGTGACACAGAGCAAGTGTTAGGCGTATTCATATTAAGTTAATGTTTATATATCATTCACTATGACTATGTGTGTTGCACTTCTAGTGTATATTATATCTAATGTAATATAACACAGACGAAGTATTTCAAATGAAATCAAAACAAATCTTTGTTGTTCACATCTCTCTCTCTCTCTCTCTCTCTCTCTCTCTCTCTCTCTCTCTCTCTCTCTCTCTCTCTCCTCTCTCTCTCTCTCTCTCTCTCTCTCTCTATATATATATATATAAAAAAAACATGCTTGGACTTTGTTATACCTTCTCTACATGACACCATACTAAGTCCTCCCTGTACGGTGCGGTACACAGGAGTTATAGAGACTCTCTCTCTCTCTCTCTCTCTCTCTCTCTCTCTCTCTCTCTCTCTCTCTCTCTCTCTCTCTCTCTCTCTCTCTCTCTCTCTCTGTGTCTCTCTGGGTCATTCTCAGAAACTGTGTACCAGTACTGTGACATAGGTACCAAAAAAATCTAAATGCTTTAAAACTCCTAATATGTAAGTTTACTTCTTGTTTAACACCTATTGCATGTGAGGAATTGAAAGGGGGAAAAAAGAAGAAAGATAATCTGCACTATTTACTCTACGTTCAACTTTAGTCAGACTGTTGGTGAAATGGTCTTTGTAAATTTTGAAGTTGAAAGACGAGAATATTTATAGTTCAGTCAGTAGTTCGTTGGTGCTGGGTCTTCATGCGGTCGTGGGTGCAGCAGTCTCCTTTCCGTGTGAAGGATGGTTTCCAGTAGCGGCGGTCAGTTGGCCAAGCTGTAGACAACAAGCCTCCCTGTACATGCAAGGGCATGGAAGAGCTGCCTTCCCTATTCTGTTACAAATTCTTCTTTTATTCCAAATTCTGGGCCACCGATGCCGTATTAGGTATAAAAGACCCTCCATTTTAATCCCTCGCACCACTTGCCCTCACAGAAGTTTAAGGACCGTGTGTCCTCTTTTGCCAGTCACTTTGCCGAGCCTCCAGGTCAGTCTGCAAGTCTCCAAGTCAAACTAGTGTTTTGGCTCAGTTTAATCCACATTCAACAGGTTGCTTTTGACTATCTTTTACCTTCCTAGTTCCTGAATGATGTTTTATTGTTGTTTGATTGTTGTAGTTTCTATGGTTTGAGATCTAGCGTCGCTAATGTTTTCAGTTATTTTTCACGTTCGCTTAAATGATTAAGTACAGGGGCCAGCTTCGTGGTAGCCACGAGTTGTTTCCAATATATGGGTTATAACACTTGTTTTCATTTCATGATTGCTGTGTTGAATCTTAAACTGTGTTTCGCTACAGATGTTCTGACTGAGCCTGGCTCCATTTTTTCCATTCTGATCTAAACCTCCTAATGGAGTTCCTTTATTTTACTGATTAGATAAAGCCTGTTCCGCATATCCGCGATTAACAGGTTCAACTTTTCTATTTAATATTATGTGAAAAGGCCAGCTCCGCGATAGTCCGCGATTAGCTTTTTGACTTTTCCATAAATAATTCTCTTGTGTATTCCATCTTCCACTATCCCGGACTTGGAAGATACCTTACAGTTTTCTTCTATAATTCAATGTAAGACCCTACTGAGAAATTATAAAGTGAGGCGATGTTTTTGGTGATACACCGGTTGTGAACTGTCTTTTCACAGGTTTGTAGCTCAGACTTTCGTAACCCGCACGAACGATTTTGTGTTGACTTAATTGTTGTT
>CAUZXP010000484.1:0-17500 GCA_963584105.1 Alviniconcha strummeri | reverse complement strand
GACTGGCTGTGTGCATGTTGGTGACTGGATGTGTGGGTGTCACTGGCTGTGTGCATGTTGGTGACTGGCTGTGTGCATGGTGGTGACTGGCTGTGGTGACTGGCTGTGTGGGGGTGACTAGCTGTAGCTGACTGTGGCTAATTGTGTATCTGGCTGTGTGTCTGTAGCTGACTGTGTAGCTAATTGTGTATCTGGCTGTGTGGCTGTAGCTGACTGTGGCTAATTGTGTATCTGGCTGTGTGTCAGTAGCTGACTGTGTAGCTAATTGTGTATCTGGCTGTGTGGCTGTAGCTGACTGTGTAGCTAACTGTGTATCTGGCTGTGTGGCTGTAGCTGACTGTGTAGCTAACTGTGTATCTGGCTGTGTGGCTGTAGCTGACTGTGTAGCTAACTGTGTATCTGGCTGTGTGGCTGTAGCTGACTGTGTAGCTAATTGTGTGTCTGGCTGTGTGGCTGTAGCTGACTGTGTAGCTGGCTGTGACTGACTGTGTGGCTATAGCTGACTGTGTAGCTGGTTGTAACTGACTGTGTGGCTGTGGCTGACCGTGTTACTGGTTATGTGGCTGTAGCTGATTGTGTAGCTATCTGTGTATCTGGCTGTGTGGCTGTAGCTGACTGTGTAGCTATCTGTGTATCTGGCTGTGTGGCTGTAGCTGACTGTGTAGCTATCTGTGTATCTGGCTGTGTGGCTGTAGCTGACTGTGTAGCTGGTTGTGACTGACTGTGTGGCTATAGCTGACTGTGTAGCTGGCTGTGACTGACTGTGTGGCTGGCTGTGGCTGACTGTCTGGCTGTGACTGACGATGTGGCTGTTGCTGACCGTGTGGCTGGTTGTGTGGCTGTAGCTGACTGTGTAGCTGACCATGTAGCTGGCTGTGACTGACTGTGTGGCTGTAGCTGACTGTGTAGCTGGCTGTGACTGACTGAGCGGTTGTGGCTGACCGTGTGGCTGGCTGTGGCTGACTATGTAGCTGGCTGTGACTGACTGGCTGTGACTGACCGTGTGGCTGTTGCTGACCGTGTGGCTGGTTGTGTGGCTGTAGCTGACTGTGTAACTGTGTAGATGACTGTGTAGCTGGCTGTAGCTGACTGTGTAGCTGTGTAGATGACTGTGTAGCTGGCTGTGGCTGACTGTGTGGCTGTGACTGACTGTGTGGCTGTGGCTGACTGTGTGGCTGTGGCTGACTGTGTGGCTGGTTGTGTGGCTGTGTAGGCTGTATGAGGAAGGCAAAGTTTGCCTGGAGGGCGCCAAGGCCGCCAGCACGGGACCAGCACAAGCCGCCATCTTTGACCGGGACTTTGCCAGCTTCACAGCCTTCCTTCTGCAGCCACCCCTCTACTGCCAGGCTGGTGAGTGTAGCTTTACTGTGTTACAGGCTGGTGAGTGTAGCTTTACTGTTTTACAGGCTGGTGAGTGTAGCTTTACTGTGTTACAGGATGGTGAGTGTAGCTTTACTGTGTTACAGGCTGGTGAGTGTAGCTTTACTGTGTTACAGGATGGTGAGTGTAGCTTTACTGTGTTACAGGCTGGTGAGTGTAGCTTTACTGTGTTACAGGCTGGTGAGTGTAGCTTTACTGTGTTACAGGCTGGTGAGTGTAGCTTTACTGTGTTACAGGCTGGTGAGTGTAGCTTTACTGTGTTACAGGATGGTGAGTGTAGCTTTACTGTGTTACAGGCTGGTGAGTGTAGCTTTACTGTGTCACAGGATGGTGAGTGTAGCTTTACTGTGTTACAGGCTGGTGAGTGTAGCTTTACTGTGTCACAGGCTGGTGAGTGTAGCTTTACTGTGTTACAGGCTGGTCAGTGTAGCTTTACTGTGTTACAGGCTGGTGAGTGTAGCTTTACTGTGTTAGAGGATGGTGAGTGTAGCTTTACTGTGTTACAGGCTGGTGAGTGTAGCTTTACTGTGTTAGAGGATGGTGAGTGTAGCTTTACTGTGTTACAGGCTGGTGAGTGTAGCTTTACTGTGTTAGAGGATGGTGAGTGTAGCTTTACTGTGTTACAGGCTGGTGAGTGTAGCTTTACTGTGTTAGAGGATGGTGAGTGTAGCTTTACTGTGTTACAGGCTGGTGAGTGTAGCTTTACTGTGTTAGAGGATGGTGAGTGTAGCTTTACTGTGTCACAGGCTGGTGAGTGTAGCTTTACTGTGTTACAGGCTGGTGAGTGTAGCTTTACTGTGTTACAGGCTGGTGAGTGTAGCTTTACTGTGTTAGAGGATGGTGAGTGTAGCTTTACTGTGTCACAGGATGGTGAGTGTAGCTTTACTGTGTCACAGGCTGGTGAGTGTAGCTTTACTGTGTTACAGGCTGGTGAGTGTAGCTTTACTGTGTTACAGGCTGGTGAGTGTAGCTTTACTGTGTCACAGGCTGGTGAGTGTAGCTTTACTGTGTTACAGGCTGGTCAGTGTAGCTTTACTGTGTTACAGGCTGGTGAGTGTAGCTTTACTGTGTTAGAGGATGGTGAGTGTAGCTTTACTGTGTTACAGGCTGGTGAGTGTAGCTTTACTGTGTTAGAGGATGGTGAGTGTAGCTTTACTGTGTCACAGGCTGGTGAGTGTAGCTTTACTGTTTTACGACTGGTGAGTGTAGCGTTACCGTGTTACAGCCTGGTGAGTGTAGTTTTGCTGTGACACAGGATGGTGAGAGTAGCTTTGCTGTGTTACGGGATGGTGAGTGTAACTTTACTGTGTTACAGGATGGTAAGTGTAGCTTTACTGTGCTGGGTCATGAATGCTGATTTACTGTGTTAAGGACGGTGAGTGATCTTTACTGTGCAGGGTGGTGAGTGCAGATTTATGTGTTAAGGATGGCGAGTGTAGCTTTACTGTGCTGTGGGGTGCGTGCAGATTTACTCTTAAGGACGGTGAGTGTACCTTTACTGAGCTGCGTGGTGCATGCAGCTTTAGTGTGTTCTAAGGGTGGTGAGTGTAGCTTTACTGTGCTGGGTGATGAATGCTGATTTACTGTGTTTACAGCATGGTGAGTGTGGCTTTATTGTTGAGGCTGGCAAGTGTACCTTATTCCATATGATGGCGAGTATATATTTATTGCTTAGACTAGCGAATATCGTTTTTTGCTTTTTAGTCTGGTGAGTATACTTTTACTGTGAATGTGCATTGTCATGAGAAAGGTGGCCGATCTGTATTGGCTATCATTTCTGTACATGTTGATGACTACCGTTGTTGCTTTAAGTCAGCTTCCTTTCAGAAAGGTAAAATTATCTGTAACCGTGGGTACTGAAGCCATTCTGTGTGCTTGCAGACAACCCGTGCATAGAAGCGTTCCGAGTATGCAATCAGACAACTGCAAATAGTGTGGGCAATCCGTGCAGGTGAGTTTTCTAAACCCATTCAGGAACCCAGGGAACACTTACAAAAAGAGATCATCTACCCCTTATCTACGCATGGACACACACACACACACACACACACACACACACACACACACACACACACACACACACACACACACACACACACACACACGCACATGCACGGAGACACACACACACACGTATATGCAAATAGATACGTACATGCACGCGCGCGCGCTTACACACACACGCGCGCGTGCACCCACACACACTGTGCTGTTGACTGAACACCGTGTTGTTAACTGAACACTGTAATATGGACTGAACACTGCACCATGCTGTTAACTGAAAACTGTGTTGACTAAACACCGTGCTGCTTACTAAACACGGCCACGCTGTTGACTGAACACTGTGCTATGAACACTGTGATATGGACACTGTTGACTGAACACTGTGCTATGAACACTGTGGTATGGACACTGTTGACTGAACACTGTGCTATGAACACTGTGATATGGACACTCTTCACTGAACACTGTGCTATGAACATTGTGATATTGGCACTGTTTACTGAACACTGTGCTATGAACACTGTGATATGGACACGTTTGACTGTGAACACTGTGCTATGAACACTGTGATATATGAACACTGTTGACTGAACACTGTGATATATGAACGCTGTTGACTGAACACTGTGCTATGAACACTATGATATATGAACACTATGCTATGTGAACACCGTTGACTGAACACTGTGCTATATGAACACTGTGCTATATGAACACTGTTGACTGAACACTGTGCTATATGAACACTGTGCTATATGAACACTGTTGACTGAACACTTTGCTATATGAACACTGTGCTATATGAACACTGTGCTATATGAACACTGTGCAGCCTGATGGCGGTGTACGACCAGTGCCTGTCCCTGTCGCTGCAGCAGTGTGACCCTCAGTACCGCACGGCCACCACGCAGCACAGCTCTCAGCTCAAGACGGCACTGGAGGAGGAGTTTCAGTGTAAGTGTCCCCACCCTCACCCTCCACCCTCCACCCTCCTCTCTCCACCCTCACCCTCCACCCTCCACCCCGTTCTTCCTGTCCTGCTGTTTGTTACCTGTGTTGTATGTAGCTGTTCCTTTTGGAATCGGTGAGAGAGAGAGGGGGGCGAGAGAGAGGGGGGAGAGGAAGAGAGGGGGAGAGGGAGAGAGAGAGAGAGAGAGAGAGAGAGAGAGAGAGAGAGAGAGAGAGAGAGAGAGAGAGAGAGAGAGAGAGAGACAGACAGACAGACAGACAGACAGACAGACAGACAGACAGACAGACAGACAGACAGACAGACAGACAGACAGACAGACAGACAGACAGAGACATAGTTTGTGCGTGTGTATGTGTTTGTGTGTATGTGTGAGAGTGTGTGTGTGAGTGGAGATGACGTGCTGGTCACGTGTATTGGTGACGTGTGCTTGCGACGTGGGTGCAGGCTCCACCACCGTGGCTCCCGTTGTGAGCAGCTCCAAGAGCGCGGTGTGCGACCAGGTGGCAGCCACGTGCAGCCAACGCCTGGCCCAGGACAGCAGTGGGGGCGCTGTGAACACGCCCATCTGCCAGTGAGTAGTTTCCGCTGCTAGCAGGACACGCCCATCTGCCAGTGAGTACTTTCCGCTGCTTGCAGGACACGCCCATCTGCCAGTGGGTACTTTCCGCTGCTAGCAGACACGCCCATCTGTCGGTGAGTACTTTCCGCTGCTAGCAGGACACGCCCATCTGTCGGTGAGTACTTTCCGCTACTAGCAGGACACGCCCATCTGTCGGTGAGTACTTTCCGCTACTAGCAGGACACGCCCATCTGTCGGTGAGTACTTTCCGCTGCTAGCAGGACACGCCCATATGTCGGTGAGTACTTTCCGCTGCTAGCAGGACACGCCCATCTGTCGGTGAGTACTTTCCGATGTTAGCGAGCACTGCAGTGTGTTAAAGTCAGGATGTTGTGTGTGAGTAGGCGGGTGGACTGAGTGTGGTGACGAGTACTGCAGTGTGTTAAGGTCAGGGTGTTGTGTGTGAGTAGGCGGGTGGACTGAGTGTGGTGACGAGTACTGCAGTGTGTTAAGGTCAGGGTGTTGTGTGTGAGTAGGCGGGTGGACTGAGTGTGGTGACGGGTACTGCAGTGTGTCAGTGTCAGTGTCAGGGTGTGTTGTGTGTCAACAGGCTGGTGGACTGAGTGTGTTAACGAGTACCGCAGTGTGTACCGCAGTGTGTCAGTGTCCGGGTGTGTTGTGTGTCAACAGGCAGGCGGAATCACTGTGTGTTAACGAGTACTGCATTGTGTCAGTTCCAGGGTGTATTGTGTGTCAACAGGCAGGTGGAATCACTGTGTGTTAACGAGTACTGCAGTGTGTCAGTTCCAATGTGTGTTGTGTGTCAACAGACGGGTGGACTGTGTGTTAACGAGTACTGCAGTGTGTCAGTTTCAGGGTATGCTGTGTGTCAACAGACGGGTGGACTGAGTGTTAGCGAGTACTGCAGTGTGTCAGTGTCCGGGTGTTGTGTGTCAACAGACGGGTGGACTGAGTGTTAACGAGTACTGCATTGTGTTAGTGTCCGGGTGTTGTGTATCAACAGACGGGTGGACTGTGTTAGAGAGTACTGCAGTATGTCAGTGTCTGAATGTTGTGTGTGTCAACAGGCTGGTGGAATCACTGTGTGTTAACGAATACTGCAGTGTGTCATTCCAGGGTGTGTTGTGTGTGTGTCAACAGGCGGGTGGACTGAGTGTTAACGAGTACAGGTGTGTGTCAGTGTCCGGGTGTGTTGTGTGTCAACAGACGGGTGGACTGTGTGTTAACGAGTACAGGTGTGTGTCAGTGCCAGGATGAGGTGTGTGTGAACAGGCGGGTGGACTGAGTGTTAACGAGTACATGTGTGTCAGTGCCAGGGTGTGGTGTGTGTGAACTGGAGGGTGGACTGCGTGTTAGCGAGTACTGCAGTGTGTCAGTGTCCGGGTGGTGTGTGTCAACAGACGGGTGGACGCTCTGCTGGCCTGTGTGGTGGAGGGCATCGCGGTCTGTGAGCCCGTGTCGCGGGTGGAGCTGGTGGACGCCCTCGGCCCCCTGATCGCCGCCTACTCTAACCCCCAGTCCAACAACTGTGACCTCAGTAAGCTGAGTCCTCTTCCTCCTTCGTCCGCTTTCTTCAACGTCGTCGTCATCGTCTCCTAAGCTTGCTTCTGTTTTTGTTGTTGCTTCTCTTTTTCTCTCGCTCCTCCCTCCTCATCTTTCTCTTCTTCTCCATGAATACAGTCTCTCTGTCTGTCTTTGTCTGTCTGTCTGGCTGGCTGTTTCTGTATCTCTCTGTCTCTGTCTGTCTGTCTCTGTCTGTCTGTCTGTCTCTCTGTATCTCTCTGTCTGTCTCTGTTTGTCTGTCTGCCTCTCTTTTTGTGTGTGTGTGTGTGTGTGTGTGTGTGTGTGTGTGTGTGTGTGTGTGTGTGTGTGTGTGTGTGTGTGTGTGTGTCCTTCTGTCTCTGTTTCTCTGTCTCTGTCTGTCTGTCTCTGTGTCTCTGTCTCTGTCTCTCTGTGTCTCTGTCTCTCTGTGTCTCTGTCTCTGTCTCTCTCTCCCCCCTCTCTCTCCTTCCTCTTTCTTCTGCTTGGGCATAATTACTGGTTTGGATGCTAATCAAAACGCGAGGGTTGTTCAAAAGGAAAGTCGTTTGACTCATATGATGGTGGGGAGGAGGAAGACGAGGACGACGGTGGTGTCTGTGATGATGATCAATGGCAGTGCCGTACGGTTGATGTTGAAGGAGGCGGCGAAAAAGCAAAAGACAATAAGGATGATGTTCTCTGATTCTGTGAATGGATACAAATGTTGAAAACATGTAGCAATGAGCTTGCTATGAAAAGTGGAATGGACATCCACATTCGTAGATTCCTGTGGATGTCTGTGCTATAAAGGGTTCTTGTCCTGCTTACCTCTCTGAACTGCTACATGTCTACACTCCGTCTCGTACACTACGCTTTTCTTCTGACACCCGCATGCTGAAGATCCAGCAATACAAACGCAAGACTTATGGCTTTCGCACCTTCTCTTGCTTTGGACTCCACATTTGCAATTCACTCCCACAAGACCTTAGGCACTGCTCAACCCTTTCATTTTTTAAAGCCAAACTGAAAACTTTCCTCTTCTCACAGTATTTGCATCCCAACTAATATCACAGTCAGTGTGTGTGTGTGTGTGTGTGTGTGTGTGTGTGTGTGTGTGCGTGCGTGCGTGCGTGCGTGCGTGCGTGCGTGCGTGCGTGCGTGCGTGCGTGCGTGAGCGTGTGTGTGTGTGTTTGTGTGTGTGTGTGTGTGTGTGTGTGTGTGTGTGTGTGTGTGTGGCGTGTGTTTGTTTGTTTTTCCGTATAATACTTTATGTAAATGTTTGGGTAGGACTTTGCTCTACACGTGTATAGAATATCATGCTTAGGTTAATATGTATCATGTGAGCGCTCAGGGCGTTGATGAGCGCATGATAAAATGTACATTATTATTATTACTGTCCTGGGCATGCCGGTGTCGTGGGAATTCAGTGACCGAGCAGATAGACAGACTGGCGGGAAAAGCAACCGTCACAGGTGGCTTGCGTCTAGGAAGGTCTGAAATGTTGAGGAGCTTGAGACATTGTACCTGCGGGCACCGAGCTAGGGGCATCACGTTATCAATCACTTGGAGGAGAGAGACGTAGAAAGCGGAAGCGCTGGACAATCTGCCTTGAAAGGACGAGAAAGGCCATCGTCCGTGAGACGAACATTAACCCTTTCACTGCCCCAGCGTGTGAAATTTCGGGGCTGAAAGATGCACGGACGCACCTGCAAACAGTATATGTTTCGGTCCTATAATAATCTACTTTCAGTGTTTGCGTTTTGATGAAAATCGTTTCACACCAGTGAAAAAAAAAAGAAAAAAAAGAAGAAAAAGAAAAGAAAGGCTGATGGGTTTCCGATTCCGCACTATTATTGGCTGTTTTTAAGTGATACTATGGCAGTGAAGAGGTTAATTGGAACGTTGAGGAAACCTCAGAGAAACAGGATGGAGAGCATATGGGATTTTCCGAGCTCACAGATACCCTAAACTGGCGGGAGGTCGGGGAAGTGATGATGATGTTTGAGGACGAAGACAACGACGAATGGTCATAAAGATGATGACTACGATGACTGTTGGCTGTCGGCAGAGAACGCCAATGACCCGGCGCTGCAGCTGGATGCCTGTGACGTCGCCATCGCCAACTGCTCCCGCAGACTGTTCCAGGCTGAGTCGACCGAGGTTGAGAACCTGGATTCCATTCTGTCTATCTGTCAGTGAGTACACACTCAACTATCCTCTCTGTCTGTCTGTCTGTCAGTGAGTACATACACACTGAACACTCCTGTCTGTCAGTCTGTCTGTGAGTACACACTGAACACTCCTGTCTGTCTGTGAGTACACACTCAACACTGCTGTCTCTGAGTACCACTAAACACTCCTGTCTGTCTGTCAGTGAGTACACACTGAACACTCCTGTCTGTCAGTGAGTACACACTGAACACTTCTGTCTGTCTGTGAGTACACACAGAACGCTCCTGTCTGTGAGTACACACTGACCACTCCTGTCTGTCAGTGAGTACACATTGAACACTCCTGTCTGTCAGTGAGTACACACTGAACACTTCTGTCTGTCTGTCAGTGAGTACACACTGAACACTCCTGTCTGTCTGTGAGTACACACAGAACACTCCTGTCTGTGAGTACACACTGACCACTCCTGTCTGTGAGTACACACTGAACACTCCTGTCTGTCTGTCAGTGAGTACACACTGAACACTCCTGTCTGTCATTGAGTACACACTGAACACTCCTGTCTGTGAGTACACACTGAACACTCCTATCGTCTGTCTGGTACACACTGAACACTCCTGTCTGTCTGTGAGTACATACTGAACACTCCTGTCTGTCAGTGAGTACACACTGAACACTCCTATCTGTCTGTGAGTACACACTAAACACTCCTATCTGTCTGTGAGAACACAGTGAACACCCCTGTCTGTCTGTGAGTACACACTGACCACTCCTGTCTGTCTGTGAGTACACACTGAACACTCCTGTCCGTCTGTGAGTACACGCTAAACACCCCTCTATGTCTGTGAGTACACGCTAAACACCCATGTATGTCTGTGAGTACACGCTAAACACCCCTGTATGTCTGTGAATACACACTGATCACTCCTGTCTGTCTGTGAGTACACGCTAAACACCCCTCTATGTCTGTGAGTACACGCTAAACACCCATGTATGTCTGTGAGTACACGCTAAACACCCCTGTCTGCCTGTGAGTACACGCTAAACACCCCTCTATGTCTGTGAGTACGCATTGATCACTCCTGTTTGGCTGTGAGTACACTCTGAACACACTGTCTGCTTGTTTGTGAGTTTATACTGAACACACTGTATGTCTGTGAGTATATAGTGAACACACTGTATGTCTGTGAGTATATAATGAACACACTGCCCGCCTGTCTGTGAGTATATACTGAACACACTGACCTTCTGTCTGAGAGTACACGCTTACCACTCTTTGCCTGTTCATTTCAGGCATTACGATGCCTACATTCAGTGTACCGAGAAAACACTCGGGGCATGCGATGACGTCAGGTTACAAGCTGTTAACAAGTACGTCATCAATGCTACACTAACGTTCCATGGACTCCCGTACTTCTGTGAAGAACGTAAGTGTGCTCTCTCTCTCTCTCTCTCTCTCTCTCTCTCTCTCTCTCTCTCTCTCTCTCTCTCTCTCTCTCTGTGCGTGCGCGCGCGCGTGTGTGTGTGTGTGTGTGTGTGTGTGTGTGTGTGTGTGTGTGTGTGTGTGTGTGCGTGAGTGCGTAAGTACGTTTGTGTGTGTGTGCGTGCGTGCGTGCGTGTGTATGTTGTGTGTGCGCCTGCTTGCTTAACTCATCGTAATCTTAGTGTGCGTGCATAAACATGCATGCTTCTTTCTCCAAACCTCTGCGCTGTGAACGTTCATATTCTTGCGATGAATATATTTTAATGTGCATCATAAATTATTATTAATTCACCCATCAGCTCCAACAGCGGCAAAATCACTCTTTATGTTTGCGCAGCTGCCGTGACTGCGTTTGATATCATGACGTGTTTGTGAAGCTGACGTGACTCCGTTGGATGTCATGACGTGTTTGTGCAGCTGACGTGACTGCATTTGATGACATGACGTGTTTGTGCAGCTGACGTGACTCCGTTTGATGTCATGACGAGTTTGTGCAGCTGACGTGACTCCGTTTGATGTCATGACGTGTTTGTGCAGCTGACGTGACTCCGTTTGATGTCATGACGTGTTTGTGCAGCTGACGTGACTCCGTTTGATGTCATAACCTTATGTTTGCGCAGCTGCCGTGACAACGTTTTTGGTTATGACGTTGTGATTGCGCAGCTGTCGTGTCTGCGTTTGCTGTCATAATGTTATGTTTGCGCCGCTGTCGTGACGTGCTGTCATGACGTTGTGTTTTCAGGAAAACATTACGACATCGTTTCGGCGGACGACAAGTTTGCAGAATGTCAGAACAACTTTTACGCTACTCAGTCAGGGAGCCTTGAGGCCTACGTCATTTGCACGTGAGTACGGACACTGCAATGCGATACGCTACTTTAAACAATACATTAAAAAATACAAAATAAAGACTGTGCTGCAGCGCTCTGGAACGCTGCAGCAATGGTGCATATAATAATGATAACACTGATAATGCTACTACTATTTCTTCTACTAATATAGACATTTTGTTTAGCGAAATTCCAGCTACAAACAGCATTAGGCGTTGTACAGTGATAGTCTGACAAAAACAACATCAACACACCCAGTCGGCTCATGTCCACTTTCAACGACACCCAGCCATATCGTTCGGTCCGTCAAACACATCCACAACACACGATCAGACCACGCGGTCATTCAGTACCCGTATAACCAACTGTCATTCACAGCTGACAAGGCTACAGGCAGCAACAGCCTTGTAGAGTATACAAAAAATGCTACAGGCAGTACAGGTCTTGCAGACTATACACAAAATGCTACAGGCAGTACAGGTCTTGCAGACTATACACAAAATGCTACAGGCAGTACAGGTCTTGCAGACTATACACAAAATGCTACAGGCAGTACAGGTCTTGCAGACTATACACAAAATGCTACAGGTCTTGTAGACTACACAAAACAACGCAGAGTGAGTTTCGTTTGCACTACACTAAATCTGCACTGCACTGCACAACAGTCACTGCATTACATTTGCATCCCATTGCATTCACACTACACTACATGATACACAATGCTACACTGCACGACATGATACACAACGCTACACTGCACGACATGATGCACAACGCTACACTGCACGACATGACACCCAGTGCTATACTGCACTACACGATACACAAAGCTACACTGCACGACATGATACACAACACTACACTGCACGACATGACACCCAGTGCTACACTGCACTACACGATACACAAAGCTACACTGCACGACATGACACCCAGTGCTACACTGCACGACATGACACCCAATGCTACACTGCACTACACGATACACAAAGCTACACTGCACGACATGACACCCAGTGCTACACTGCACTACATGATACACAACGCTACACTACACTACATGATACACAACGCTACACTGCACGACATATGATACACAACGCTACACTGCACGACATATGATACACAACGCTACACTGTACTACATGATACACAAAGCTACACTCGCTGCACTGACGACGATCCTGTTCTGTGATGTTGTCTCTCTGACTAGTGGCTGTTCTATCGTCACCTTGACCAGTGCCCTGTTTTGACGATCCTTTTCTGTGATGTTGTCTCTCTGACTAGTGGCTGTTCTATGATGTCGTCACCTTGACCAGTGCCCTATTTGGACGGTCCTTTTCTGTGATGTTGTCTCTCTGACTAGTGGCTGTTCTATGGTGTCGTCACCTTGACCAGTGCCCTATTTGGACAGTCCTTTTCTGTGATGTTGTCTCTCTGACGAGTGGCTGTTCTATGATGTCGTCACCTTGACCAGTGCCCTATTTGGACGGTCCTTTTCTGTGATGTCGTCACCTTGAGCAGTGCCCTATTCGGACGGTCCTTTTCTGTGATGTCGTCACCTTGACCAGTGCCCTATTTGGACGGTCCTTTTCTGTGATGTCGTCACCTTGACCAGTGCCCTATTTGGACGGTACTTTTCTGTGATGTCGTCACCTTGACCAGTGCCCTATTTGGACGGTCCTTTTCTGTGAGGTCGCCCTGACGATTGACTCTTTTGTGGTGTTGTCACGTTGACCAATGACTTATTGAGACGATCTTGTTCTGTGGTGTTTTTAACGTGACCACTACATGGCTATTCTGTGTTGGTGTCAACGTGACTATTCTGTGATGATGTCCACGTGACCAGTGGCTATTCTGTGGTGTTGTCCACGTGACCAGTGGCTATTCTGTGGTGTTGTCCACGTGACTAGTGGCTATTCTGTGGTGTTGTCAACGTGACTAGTGGCTATTCTGTGGTGTTGTCAACGTGACCAGTGGCTATTCTGTGGTGTTGTCAACGTGACCAGTGGCTATTCTGTGGTGTGGTCAACGTGACCAGTGGCTATTCTTGGTGTTGTCAACGTGACCAGTGGCTATTCTGTGGTGGTGTCTCGTTGACCAGTGACTGTTCTCCAGTGTTTTCTGTAGCGCTGATCGAGGCTTTGATCTCTGACTTCTGTGGACGATTCTGTTGTGTGGTGTTGTCGCCTTGACCAGTTACTGTTTCTGTAGTGCTGTCGTCTTGTTGACGAGTGACTGTGGTGATGAGAATGTGTTGTGTCGTACCCGTTAGCGTGCTACAGATGACTGTTGTGTCGTACCCTTTAGCGTGCTGCAGATGACTGTTGTATCGTACCCTTTAGCGCGCTACAGATGACTGTTGTGTCGTACCCGTTAGCGTGCTACAGATGACTGTTGTGTCCTACCCTTTAGCGTGCTACAGATACCTGTTGTGTCGTATCCTTTAGCATGCTACAGATGACTGTTGTGTCGTATCCTTTAGCGTGCTACATATGACTGTTGTGTCGTACCCTTCAGCGCGCTGCAGACGTTCCGGGTGTGTTTGGAGGACGCCCACCAGACAGCAAGCCCGCGGCAGGTGACTGTGTTTGACGAGGTCTACTTCTCCCTCTCCCAGCCTTTTCTGCAGGAACCCTACCAGTGTGACTTGGGTGAGTCAGGCTCTTTAATCAAGTGACCACTGTACGCTCCTGTCTCTGCAAGGCTGTGACTGGGCTGGAAAGACTTGTAGTGCCTTCTTCTTCTGTGATTGCCCTTGTCCAGTTTGACTGATGTTGTAGATGAGGATCGACAGCTCCCTCACTTCCGGTTAGACGGTGACGTATAAAGCAAGGACTTGCTCGACTTGATGAGAACCCCTAATATGCTTTTAGCATCTGAGGACATTAAGCAAAAACAGAACAAAAGAACTTGATGAGACCGTCACTGATCTTTGATGTTGCCGTTGTCAGACCTTTACTATGTTCTGCCATGTAGAGTGACGGTTCATTTTCAGTTAGTAAGAGACGGCTTAGCATGACGTGTGCGTGTGTGTGTGTGTGTGTGTGTGTGTGTGTGTGTGTGTGTGTGTGTGTGTGTGTGTGTGTGTGTGTGTGTGTGTGTGTGTGTGTTTGTAGTGCGGATTTTTTTATTTTATTTTGTGTGTGTGTGTGTGTGTGTGTGTGTGTGTGTGTGTGTGTGTGTGTGTGTGTGTGTGTGTGTGTGTGTGTGTGTGTGCGTGTGTGTGTGTATAATACTTTATGTAAATTGTTTTGGTAGGACATCGTGGTCGTCCATTGTGGAATCACGCCACTTTACGGATGACGGAATATCGTTTTCAGGTGAAGTGTCGCCGACTACCACAACCACCACCACAGAAACCATAACGACGCCTAAACCCACCACGACGACAACAACCACTGCACCACAATCCACGACAACCACACCTACAATCACTACGTCACGACCTACGGCAACCACACCTACAACCGCTACGTCACGACCTGCGACAACGGCACCTAAAACAACAGCATCGACAACGAAGCCTACCACCACTACGACGACCGAACCCACGACTGCGGCTCCAAAACCACCAACCCCCAGACCAAGCACTACTACAACCACGTCACCAGCAACGACTACGACGACATCAGAGCCAACAGTGCCTACAACTGTAAAGACGGAAAACGCAGGAGAACCCGTCACGGCACCACCACCACGAACGACAACGACTACCCTGCGTCCGTCCATCGGTGCCGGAAACGGACTGTCGCCGGAAGGATCCACTGGATTGGGTGAGTAGACCAGTGGGTCAGTGGGATGGGGGCTGTGGGGTGGGGCGTGGGGTTGATTGAACCAGCAACTCGGTGGGAAAACGAGTGAGAGTATCGAGTGATTGGGTGAGCTGACCAGGAAGGGAGCCGGTGAGTGGACTAGGACCAGCTGAGTGGGTGAGCTGACCAGGAAGGGAGTCGGTGAGTGGACTAGGACCAGCTGAGTGGGTGAGCTGACCAGGAAGGGAGTCTGTGAGTGGACTAGGACCAGCTGAGTGGGTGAGCTGACCAGGAAGGGAGTCTGTGAGTGGACTAGGACCAGCTGAGTGGGTGAGCTGACCAGGAAGGGAGTCGGTGAGTGGAATAGGACCAGCTGAGTGGGTGAGCTGACCAGGAAGGGAGTCGGTGAGTGGACTAGGACCAGCTGAGTGGGTGAGCTGACCAGAGAGTGTTTGAGTGGACTAGGACTAGGATGAGTGGGTGAGCTGACCAGAGAGTGTTTGAGTGGACTAGGACCAGATGAGTGGGTGAGCTGACCAGTGAGTGTATGAGTGGACTAGGACTAGGAGTGGGAGGGGGAGGGGGGTGCGGCGGACCAGTGAACGAGTGGTTGAGTGGATCGGTGAATGGGCCAGTGAGTGGGTGGATTAGCGAATGAGTTAGTAAGTGACCGGGTAAGTGGAACACGGTATGAGAGTGTGGGCGTGGACCAGCAAGTGCGTTAGTAAGTGAATGGGTAAATGGAGCACGATGAGAGTAAATGTTGGCTTGGACCAGCGAGTGAGTTAGTAAGTGAATGGGTAAGTGGACCATGATCAGAGTGTGTTTGGGCGTGGACCAGCGAGTGAGTTAGTAAGTGAATGGGTAAGTGGAACACAGAGAGAGTGTTGGCGTGGACCATCGAGTGAGTTAGTAAGTAAACCAATGACTGAGTGGACCAGCGAGTGAGTTAGTAAGTAAACCAATGACTGAGTGGACCAGCGAGTGAGTTAGTAAGTAAACCAATGACTGAGTGGACCAGCGAGTGAGTTAGTAAGTAAACCAACGACTGAGTGGACCAGCTAGTGGGTTAGTAAGTAAACCAATGACTGAGTGGACCAGCTAGTGGGTTAGTAAGTAAACCAATGACTGAGTGGACCAGCGAGTGAGTTAGTAAGTAAACCAATGACTGAGTGGACCAGCAAGTGAGTTAGTAAGTAAACCAATGACTGAGTGGACCAGCAAGTGAGTTAGTAAGTGAACCAATGACTGAGTGGACCAGCGAGTGAGTTAGTAAGTAAACCAATGACTGAGTGGACCAGCTAGTGGGTTAGTAAGTAAACCAATGACTGAGTGGACCAGTGAGTGAATGAGTAAGCGGACCACGATCAGAGTGAGCGTAGGCGTGGACCAGCGAGTAGTGGGTAAGCGGACCAGTGGGTGAGTGGACCAGTGAGTAAACCAGCGTGTTCGGATCAGTGAGTTAGTGGACCAGCTAGTGAATTATTTAATGAGTGAGTGTCTTGATAAATGAGTGGGCGAATAGGTACTTGAGTGTTACAGTGAGTAAATGGATGGGTGTCTCATGGAGAGAGTGCATGAAGCAGTAGACAGGTGAATGTCGTAATGACAGAGAAGGTGAGTGGTCTCGTGAACGAATAAAAAGAGTGTCTTATTGAGTGGCAGAGTGAATGTATGAGAGTTAGTCAGTGAGTGAGATAGGGTGTCTTAACGTGAAGTCAAACTTCTGCTTCGCTGACCGCTGTTTCCATGAGCATAGGAATGCAACGATAATTATGAGTATATACGAGCATCTTCACTAGGATGGTAAACACCAAAAGACACAGCTATATTAAAACAAATAACACCAGTATAATTCAAGCAGGTGCCCGCTTCAATTAACTGTTTTTTGCCATAACTGTGGCTTCATTTGGTTTGTGGTTCTTCATTCTGTGCCAGAAACACCTGTTATCCGAGAGAGAGAGAGAGAGAGAGAGAGAGAGAGAGAGAGAGAGAGAGAGAGAGAGAGAGAGAGAGAGAGAGAGACAGACAGACAGACAGACAGACAGACAGACAGACAGACAGACAGACAGACAGACAGACAGACAGACTACGTCTGGTCTGTGGTCTTAACAGATCATGCTTTTGTCAAGAAATCTTTGTTTCTTTCCAGGTTCGGCCACTGTAAGGCTTCAGCTTCGCCTTGGTTCGGTCGTCTGCTTCGTCATGGCCGTTGCTCTCGTTCTGTGATGTGTCGACAATGACGTCACTTCGACGGTGCACCTGCTTCCAGTCATTCCTAGATCTACTTTTGTTTGTCAGTCCTGACTTGCGAAGACACAAAACAAACGCTAAATGTTCAACTTTTTGTTGTTGTTTTGGTCTTAGACCTTGCATAACACGGTATTCAACTATTTTAGTTGTGTGTTCTTTGTATAGGTGGGCGGTTGTAGGGCTGGACTTTATATTATGATATTTTTTTAGTCTTCTATTGTATGAACTATATACTTGTTTCTCTCTCGTTTTGTAAAATAGAGCATTGTGCTCTAGATTTGGCCTGGGATAATGCGCCATAGTAATGTCCATTATTAATGTAGTGGGTTTTTTCTTTCTTTCTTCTGGTGACCATCTAATAATAAGTTGTGTTTTTGTTGTTGTTTTTGTTTTGTTTTGTGTTTGTTTTTTGTTAGATTTTTTTTTATTGCCATTATTAGTGCAACTTGCTCACACATGTTGCTAGCGTGATAATTGTAGAATCAGTGTAATAAGGCTTAAAATAAAAGACTTTAAATAAAAAAGAAAGAAGACGGTGATCATCCACTGTCG
>CAUZXP010000483.1:0-43738 GCA_963584105.1 Alviniconcha strummeri | reverse complement strand
GGGTTGGATGTGGGAGGGTGTACGTATCATGCTTGTATCTGTGTACAAATCAAACAAATTCTCTCACTCACACACGGAAAAAAACTTTCCCTGATACGACGGTAAGTGTTCGGGCCATCTCCGGAATGGTTGTCCGTGCGTCTTATTTGTTTCGTATTATTACTTTTATTGATATCATAATTATTATTTTTAAAGGCTGTCTCTGGTATGCTGCAAACGAAGGAGATGAGAACATTCCCCTCCCTCAGTATAAACCTACGGTTTCTGCGGATGACGGTAAAGCAACACTCAACCAACTTTGAAAAATGTCTAGCACGGTCACTAGCTTTGTGGACAGACAGCTGTGCCTATTTCCTGCACACTGACCAGTTTTCTACCTTTTAAAAACTGTGTGACTATTTTGTTCTGACTGTGCTTATACCGGGGTTGCGCACATTGACGATCGGGGCCTTAAGGTCATGTGAAAGTGTAATCAGCATGCCAAATAGTCCTGTAACTTTGGCACCCAGTCTGTATCCTTTGCTGTAATGCTTTTGCTAGTGTCAGTTGGTACTACTGCTAATTAAACTATGATAATGGAAGCAACAAGTTAAACTAAATCAACCACAGTGACTCATCATTGATTAAATGTCAGCTGTTGCTCAGTTCACCTTTTTGTTGTGAACGTTCTCAGAGGCAAAGTAACAGAAAATCCATATCATGTAAATCTGGCTGTTTGTTTGTGTTTTGTTAACCATTTCTTATGGTATACTGGCAGCATTGACTCAAGGTGAAAACACTGGCTGTGGATGGCAACAAGGCAAAGCTGGCCATCTGGGTAAGTTCCCATGGTTTGTTACTCCCTGCAGGGTTTGCTGATGCACTTTTGATCCACCACTGCAGTAAAAAATTCCTTCATGCAACTTACGATGAGCAATGCTGAGTTATAGATCTTACTAGATTAGAACCCTTTCTCTGCCGCCTTCTCACCTTTCCAGTCTAATGCTCTACCCCTTGCTTGCCTCACAAAGGATTTCAAGCAAACACGCTTAAATACACTGTTTATTTGTTTGACTATCGAAAATTGAGAAGGTAAGACTAGTCGGTTATGATTATGATAGGTGTAGTGAGAGAACAATGGATGTACTGGGAAGAATGAATGGCCCAGTGGTCTTGGGAGTGTGGATTTGGCCACTAGTGAACTATGCTGATTACTGACAATTTACCCTACCTCTTACCACCTCTTACACACACACACACACACACACACACACACACACACACACACACACACACACACACACACACACACACACACACACACACACACACACACACACACACACACACACACACACACACCTATCTATCTATCTATCTATCTATCTATCTATCTATCTTTGTATAGTTATGGTTCTGTACATAATATGTTTGCAACAGAAGCGTCCCCCTACATTTTGCATTACTTTACACTGTACAGTGTATGTGTGTAAGTTGATTTGCCTGCTGTAGTTTTGTAAATATCTCTTTAGACTGTTCCACATTAGGTGTAAGGTGTCATAATGAACGTTACTTTCAAGACACCACTGTCCAGACAGGAGCGATGATTTGTCAGCTGTAATTTGTCCATTTTCCTTCAGATTGTTTCACACTAAGTGTAAAGTGTAATATATTTAATGAGTTTCAGGACACAGCTGGACAGGAGCGACTTAGAACTCACACCTAGCCACTACAGGGAAACACAGGGTGTGATATTAGGTGAGTATTTGACTAGTTCATGGACGTTGTGCTTCAGCTCTTTGCTGGCAGATTTCAGACTTCACACACTGACACAGTCACAACCGAAAGCTGTACTGAGCAAAGGCACCATGCAGACTGGGCATATTGCTGCACTTCAAAACAGATGGTGCTTTTGTAGTCAAATTGTCTTTCTTGTGGGTGTCAGTCAAGAGTATTCTCCCACGTTAACAGTCTACCACTTATATATATATATATAACTGGTAGTTTTCTTGCATTAGTATTGGGCTGATATCCTCTTGCCATTATGTGCCGGTGGTCACTGATGAGCTACTCGGGTTGCGAAACACATGTCTGACCTAGGCAACCAACATAATAATGGTCCCCACCAAAATCAGATTTTTCGTAACCCCTATGTTCTCTTCTTAACATTGTGGGCCAAAAATCAGATTCAGCTCCGGTGGGACTAATGCACCCAGAAGCTCTTTATGATTTTGTTGTTGTTGTTTTTTGGTCAGATTTACACTGTTAAACTTTTTAAAGGTTTTCCAGGTTTAATATAATGCCTCAACAGTTACCTGCTTTTTATATTTCTTACTTTTCTACACTTCCCTTTGACCTAAAATTCTTACTCATAACTGAGTTTCAAAAAGTCTGTTTAAAAATGTGTCATATGTTTGCTGTTTTTTCTTTTTCTTGTGCAGTATGTGTTGTCCAACAGTATTCAAGTTTTTGATGTCACATGTTCCGTTGCGTGTAAAACAGTGTAATGTGTTCGTCCAAAAATAGACATAATTTATTATGATAAATAGCTATTTTTGAACCTGTTGATGGATTGCCCATGTGAAATGAGAGCTGGACTTACAGACTCTTTAGCAGTTGAGATCAGGGGCTGTCCACCGTCATTTCCTCATCACACATATAGGCAAATGTTTTGGAGAATCTGAAATTGTAATTCATCATGATGGCTGTGCGGTGTTTTTCCTGTTTTGAAAGTCTGTGACTTGAGCATCTGCTTGAATTTCTTGCCGTGGCCAGTGTATAACGTGAGCAGCTGTACATCTGAGACAGTCTGCTTATGGTCCCTGCTGTTATTTTGCACATCTTATTTATGTTTAGCGCTTTTGTTTAAGCTTTCATCTCAGCAGCTGAATACTAATTAAGAATATTTTCTCTTAATTCAGGTTGAACTGCGCACACCCTGTGTGTGTGTGTGTGTGTGTGTGTGTGTGTGTGTGTGTGTGTGTGTGTGTGTGTGTGTGTGTGTGTGTGTGTGTGTGTGTGTGTGTGTGTGTGTGTGTGTGTGTGTGTGTGTGTGTGTGTGTGTGTGTGTGTGTCTCTCTCTCTCTCTCTCTCTCTCTCTCTCTCTCTCTCTCTCTCTCTCTCTCTCTCTCTCTCTCTCTCTCTCTCTCTCTCTCTCTCTCTCTCTCTCTCTCTCCAGTCATCAAAACTTAGTTGTTTTGCTATGTCAGTTTGGTAGTATCTGTTTTGCACCAGAAGTAAAATTTTATTCATGTTGTTGTCATGTATCAGCTGTGAAGTGTTAATAGGTATATATATCTATATATATATAACATCTTGGTTTTTATGGTACTTTAAAAATGTTTTATAATTCATATCTGTTTACACCAACTCATTATGAGATTCTGAAAATTAAGTTAATTTGTTGTGGTGTATTTTTCGTGCATGATGTCCTGCAATGTATTCATGTATTTTTAACATTGGTATAGTTTTCATCCGTCTCTCACAGTCACGCCATAGCCAGGCAGTTTATTTACCATGCTGCCATTGCCTAGTTGTTGTGGATTAGATCCTGAAGTTAGGGGCATCTCATCAAAACAGAGTGAAAGTGTTCGTTTTGTTGTCATGTTCTTCTTCTTTCAAATACACTAATGCAGTCGTGGGGAATGAGCGATATGGTAATGGTGTGTGTATGTTTTTGTTGTAAAAATACTAGTAAATTGTGTTTATTTATATGTCACAAAATACACTTAAATATCTGACCTTTTCCAGCTCTGTTTCCTCCATTTTTTTTATTTTTTTTATTTGTTTACTTTAGATTGTTTTGTTTTTGTTTGGTGTGTGTGTGTGTGTGTGTGTGTGTGTGTGTGTGTGTGTGTGTGTGTGTGTGTGTGTGTGTGTGTGTGTGTGTGTGTGTGTGCGTCCGTCCATGTGTGTGTGTGTGTGTGTGCTGTAATGTGTTATGGTTTTAAAAGTAGAACTGATTTGCTATTAGATCTTCATGTGGAATACAATACACATCTGGGCATTGCTGCTGCCTGTGCACACTGAGAGGCAAACAGTGTATCATTTGTAGTAGAAATCTTTGTTGTAGTCTTGTTGTTTGAACTGGTAAGATTTTTCAACAGAGAGTACTTGCAGAATGAGACAGATAAGTTGTGGTGTAAAATAATCAGTTGTTGCTAACTGACAAAACATTTGGATACAGGTTTAATTAACATAGCTGAATTCTTTTCTTCTTCTGGTCAACTTTACAAACATTTGTTGCTGTTGTTGTCACTTTTACCAAACTGATGAATTTTTCATCCAAAAATAGTGGTCTGCAAGACAGGTTGCAATAACGCCATAAATTTTGAATAATTTTCCAAACATTGGGAGTAGGGTGTCTTTTCCTTTCTTCTAAAATACAGTACTGTGGCGCAAAACACTTTTTGAGGTAACACCATGAAATTAATATTATACTTCCCAATTTTCCAGCAGTTGTCCTAGCATTTGGGTGTTTGGGGTCAGTTTTCTACTGATTCTAGTGGTACAATTTCAGGTATGGGTATATTCAGACTTTTGTTGTCAAAATCAAGATTGATACTCAGGGTTTTTCATTACAACATTTTGCACCAGCAAGAACATGGTCCTACAATTTTTTATTGAGTGATTATTTATTTTTTATACCATGAAAGATTTCAGAGCTGTCTTCCCTCTCTCTGCGTCCTGGATGTAAAAATCAAGTTGCATACTATCCTGTTTTCCGGTCACTGTGTTGTTTAATGTTATTACTTTGATATTTGATAGTCTTTCATATTTTGGTTTAGACAAGAGAATGCTAGTTCCAGTATGCACTGGAGAGCAGCGTGAAATCTTTCTCGTCTTTAATGTTAATACAGAGATGTTTCTGAGAGAGGGGTGGAGCACATATGGGCTTTTCCCAGCGCATAGATACCATCTTGAACTGAACTGAAACGGAGAAAATCACTTGGTATCAGCTTGTGACACCTGCCCTGAATGAGCACCTGTATTTGCATATTTGTTCCATCAAAGTTAAGTCAACTTCATGGGCACTGCTGTTGGAGGATCAGTTTAATGGACAAATTATTTTTTGAAAAAGATCTCTTATGCATCACAGAAAAGGTTGCTTATAGTGCATGTGTACATATTTTATGTGTTTATATACAATGTAACCGAGTGTATTGTATACATGTTCCAGGCCATGACCCTATAACCTTTTCTTTCCGGTCCTTTTCCTTTTTGATTGGGTGGGGTTTTTATGGCCCAATTATCTAAGGTGTTAAAAGTTGTGTGCTGGGCCAGCAGTGTCATAGTTCAGGAGCTGTGTGAGAGTTGAGGTGGACGTCCTGGGCTGTCCGTCTTAACGAGCCTTCTGGTTTCCGTGGACGTAAAGAATTATTGAACCGTGCTTCGGCATTGGTCACAACTTGTCCCTAATATGTCAAATGACATCCGAGGACATTAAGCATCAACTCATCATCATCGGCGGCGTCCCTTTTCCCCCAGTGTCCTTGCAGAGGCAGGTTGTTTGTTTAACTGTTGCGGCCGGTGTTCATGTGTTCATCTCAGGGGAGAGCCTACACTGTTTCCTGGTTGGTTGGTGTACAAATAAAAGTTATGTTATAGCAACCTCTGACTTGTGACTCTTCATCCATGCTTCCAACCTGCTTCCCCTCTACTCCCCATCCCCTACAAAAGCTGGCGCTTGCGAGCAGGATTGGAAGTAGAAGAGGAGACAGTGTAGCGGAGCTGTCAGGGGACACCGGCAGACAGTGGAGAGGAGCTGTCAGGAGTCACTGGGGACAGTGTAGCGGAGCTGTCTGCAGGCACCGGCAGACAGTGCAGAGGAGCTGTCAGGGAGGCACTTTTGATTGAATGAAGCACTGGTAAATTGTTATGAATGCATAATATTATAGAATAATAAAAAATCCACTCAGCATTCTAGATAGATATATTGTATAAAATTATGCATGTTGACTGGGCAGGAGTCAGGGAAAAACACACACACTGTAAGAAGCACAAGGAGTTTAGCATACACTCGCACAGCACAAGGAGTTTAGCATACACTCGCACAAAGACAAGTGGGAAGGAGAATTATGAGCTATCAGTATTACAGTGAAAGCAATGGTCTTAGTACAAAAAGAATGAATGAATGGTCAATCTCCCTAATGCTTCTGGGCAGGGCATTTCACACGGATGGGGTGGTAAATCTATCTGAATTCTGATGGCCATAAGTGGCATAATATATATATATAATATCACTTTGTTTTACACTTACAGTCCTTGGATGCAGAAACATGAAATGACAGTTTACAAACAGGAGAGAATGAGTTCTTGGTTTTTAGTGTCTCGTCAACTGCATGGAGCACCTCAGGATGACAGAGGGAACAAGTTGGAGTGTATCACTGTATCATAGCCTATGGCAGAATGAGCTCACACTCAGAGAGATGGGTGACAGGTTGGAGTGTATCACTGTATCATAGCCTATGGCAGAATGAGCTCACACTCAGAGAGATGGGTGACAGGTTGGAGTGTATCACTGTATCATAGCCTATGGCAGAATGAGCTCACACTCAGAGATGGGTGACAGGTTGGAGTGTATCACTGTATCATAGTCTATGGCAGAATGAGCTCACACTCAGAGAGATGGGTGACAGGTTGGAGTGTATCACTGTATCATAGCCTATGGCAGAATGAGCTCACACTCAGAGAGATGGGTGACAGGTTGGAGTGTATCATTGTGTATCACTCATTCACTGTATCATAGCCTATGGCAGAATGAGCTCACACTCAGAGAGATGGGTGACAGGTTGGAGTGTATCACTGTATCATAGTCTATGGCAGAATGAGTTCACACTCAGAGAGATGGGTGACAGGTTGGAGTGTATCACTGTATCATAGCCTATGGCAGAATGAGCTCACACTCAGAGAGATGGGTGACAGGTTGGAGTGTATCACTGTATCATAGCCTATGGCAGAATGAGCTCACACTCAGAGATGGGTGACAGGTTGGAGTGTATCACTGTATCATAGTCTATGGCAGAATGAGCTCACACTCAGAGAGATGGGTGACAGGTTGGAGTGTATCACTGTATCATAGCCTATGGCAGAATGAGCTCACACTCAGAGAGATGGGTGACAGGTTGGAGTGTATCACTGTATCATAGCCTATGGCAGAATGAGCTCACACTCAGAGAGATGGGTGACAGGTTGGAGTGTATCACTGTTTCATAGCCTATGGCAGAATGAGCTCACACTCAGAGAGATGGGTGACAGGTTGGAGTGTATCACTGTATCATAGTCTATGGCAGAATGAGTTCACACTCAGAGAGATGGGTGACAGGTTGGAGTGTATCACTGTATCATAGCCTATGGCAGAATGAGCTCACACTCAGAGAGATGGGTGACAGGTTGGAGTGTATCACTGTATCATAGCCTATGGCAGAATGAGCTCACACTCAGAGAGATGGGTGACAGGTTCACATTGACAGAACAATAAATGACAGAAAGCAGCTTTGGGAAAATATGGTTCTGTAAATATCATCATACTATTATTGTATTAATATTATACTATACAGAAAAATGTCAATTAAGAAGTAACTGAAAATCTGTCCATCCACTTTGTCTTATGGGAAAAACAGTGCAATAATGGCTAAACCAGGTTAATATGGGGGTAGATCGTATGGTTTCACGACTGGACCACTTCTCTGTAATATGCTCCTTGCTAAAAGTGACAGTTCGATAGTCTTCACCTCTGTGTGTGTTTGTCACACTGTTTATGTCAGTTTGCAGTACATGGATATAGAATATGGCACATGTGGTGGTTGTGTCTGTTTGCTTAGATGCAAATGGGAGAAAAAAATGGCTAAGTGTATGACCATATCATTATCAAAACCCATAATGCACAGACAGACAGACAGAGAGGTGAAGCCTGTGAAACTGTAAGTAATGATAATCACAATGGAAAGTTGTAAAGCACCTACCCTGCAGCTCAAAGTGCTTAACATTATAACAAACAACAGAAAACTGATGCGTGGGTATATTTCTCACCAGAGGTTTTCTGTTTTTGAATAAACGGACATCTGAATGAAAGTGATCATGACTTTGCTGCCTCTACTAGATTTACCACGTAAGTACAACCAGTTCTGAAACATTACCATAAATTTCCTCAACAAGCACTTTCTATTTTTGTTGAAGCTTCCCAGTCTTGAATCCATATTGACCCTTGGCTCCACTGACCATTGGATCCAACGGCAACAACACAGGCCCAAATATATATATATATGGATGTTATCTTGAGCTATTCACACCAGTTACTGAATTAGTCAAAAATAATTCTCTCTCACAGACACAGAGAAATATTTGTACTCAGTTTCGTTCCTTTTAAAATTTAATTTTCAATGAACAAAACATGCTTTTGTACCACTACCAGTACCACTGTACCAGATAATACATGTATGCAATGGTGCTCTTTCACAATGCAACTTTCAAAATACTGTATACAACTTGCAACCCCCCACCCCCACTGATACTGATATTAATGTGGAAAATATGTCTGCAACTTCAAATTTAATGTGACTTAATTACAACCTTACATGGGCAAAACTTTACATCCATGGGTAAAACTTTCACTGAAAGCAGCCTCATCAACTGCAGTGGACAAGTTAAAAGATGCAGTGCATTAAATAACAAACATCCACTTTGCTTCAAGCCAATAACGTTCAACTCCTTGTTGCAGTTTACTGCTAGAATGTGAATTTTGATGATGCTGAAAATATCAAGTTTAACTCAGGGCTGAATTACATAACTATATTTTAGTGTTACAAAACATAACTAAGATTGTGCAAACTGCAGTTCAGGTGCCTTGCAAATTCTGGATCTTGGTTTATGCTACCATGTGACTGTGAGTGGGAGCATTATATTAAGACACCCGAGGTTAAATTTGATATGAAGATTTGAGCTGTTTAGACACCTCATACATGATTTGCAGAAGGGACGACAAAATAATTTGTCAATCAGAGTACCAGGGGTCACGCTGCCTTTTAGTGATTTGCGTCAACCAACGCAAAACATCATGTATTTTGCATCAGTAGTATGAAAAATGTGTACAGCATAACCTAGAAAAAAGCAGAATCTCAGCAAACAAACAACTAAAATGGCTGAGTAACTTTACTGCAGCTGTACTGACAATTTAAAAGAGAGCAGACAAAACTAGTTAAAACAAAGTCTAGCTGTGCACAAACAGTGGAAATGTTCAGTGAATTTGCCATTCACAAAAAGTTTCAGTTGTAAGTGGCATCATTTTCCAAAGATACACTGTGCAGCAGACATTTTTGTTTTGTTTTGTTTTGTCTGAAACAAAAATGATTGCTGCTCCCATTCACAGATAAATGATTCAAAAGAATGCTTATTTATTAGGACAGAAACATAATCTGCAAATTTTCAGGGTAATCTCCTTTGTCAAGCTACAAAATGACTCTTAAACAACAGTTCAACGGTGATTTTTCACTGTTGAACTTTTGTTTAAATGTCGTTTTGTAGCTTGACAATGGAGATTACCCCCAAAATTTGCAGATTGTATTTCTGTCCTAATATAAGCATTCTTTTGAATCTTTTATGTGTTTGGTTCCTCTGAACCTCTTATGTGTTTGGATTATATAAGCGGCAGATGATATGTCTGTAAACCCCAGTTCTAGTCTACCACAGGACTTGGTAATGAGATGAAAAAAATCAAGGCTGCCACCGTTTTCTCTCATTTGTATTCAGTGTCTACGCGCATCCCGTTTTCAGTTTTGTAATCTTCAACCTTTGAGTAAATGCTGATATAATATTTATTGAGCAAAAATACAATCTGCAAATTTTCAGGATAATCCCCTTTGTCAAGCTACAAAATGACACTTAAACTAAAACAACAGTTCAACGGTGATTTTTTATAATGTTTCACTGTTGAACTTTTGTTTAAGTGTCGTTTTGTAGCTTGACAAAGGAAATTACCCCCAAAATTCGCAGATTGTGTTTCTGTCCTAATAAAGTAACATTATATATAATATATATATATTATAAAGCATTCTTTTGAACATTTTATGACTAGGCATATTGGCTCATTCCAAATCCCGTTTCTGGGGTCATGTCCTCTGTCAACTGACCATCAGAACCTTTACTATGATGACAGTGGATGCTAATGGAAGAAGAAGAAATTGGGTAAGGTACGTGACTTTTGGTCAGTCTGATATATAACATGTGCTTACGCTATGACTAGGCATATTGGCTCATTCCAAAACGTTTCTGGGATTGTGTCATCTGTTTATTGTCTCATTAGAACCTTCACTACAAGTACAATGAATCAATGATGGTAGACACTAATGAAAGAAGAAGTAGTTTGGCAAGGACCAAGGTACACAATTTTTTGTCAGTTTGATAGTGATACAGAGACCAATTCTTCTCCCAGATACAGTTTTATTAGGTTTCAGTTTCAGATTAATGTTCTTCTGAAAAGTATGCAAATTTTATTGACAGACATGAGACAGGGCACTACCAACTTTAACTATAAAGTGCAGGGATAAGACTTGAGGGTGAAATAGTATTGTGTAATAGTATGGCCTCGTAGTCCAAAAAGTACAGCAGCTTATGTGCTTATTTCATCATCATCCAAATTCTGCCCTTCACTCAATTGGAATAGAATTTTAGTACATAGTGGAGAGGAGTGTGATGACCCCAAGTTGACAAGTAGATGTAGTGCTGAATGACAACTGACATGGAATCAATAATGCATACACACAGTGATGCAGCAACATGGCCAAAATGCATTGTACTTACAGATAGCACCCGAAAAATGAAATATTTATGCAAAATTTTGCATTCAGCGCGACCCCTAGAGTACTTTTCTAGAAAATATCCCTGGTAACCTGTATTAAATTTATTATGTAGCTGAGGTTTAACACTGTAAGTTATAACAAGGCTCTTCGTATTTGTAAAGTCACCAACAGTACAAAGTTTCACAAGTCAGTGTTCAGCAATGCGTGTAGATCTTTATTAACACTAGTATCACTATCACTCTATCAGAATCAATATCACCACAGCAAAGAGCAGATCATTTTATAACTTGACCATCTTCACTCCTGATTCAGGTGTCTTAGTACCGATAACCTCAATCTCAGAGTCAGGGGAACGCAATCTAAACACAACAGGTATCTGCTCCAGGGATGGGTTCTTCTGCTGGAGACACCTGATCCATGTCACTGGAGTGTGATGACCCCAAGTTGACAAGTAGATGTAGTGCTGAATGACAACTGACATGGAATCAATAATGCATACACACAGTGATGCAGCAACATGGCCAAAATGCATTGTACTTACAGATAGCACCCGAAAAATGAAATATTTATGCAAAATTTTGCATTCAGCGCGACCCCTAGAGTACTTTTCTAGAAAATATCCCTGGTAACCTGTATTAAATTTATTATGTAGCTGAGGTTTAACACTGTAAGTTATAACAAGGCTCTTCGTATTTGTAAAGTCACCAACAGTACAAAGTTTCACAAGTCAGTGTTCAGCAATGCGTGTAGATCTTTATTAACACTAGTATCACTATCACTCTATCAGAATCAATATCACCACAGCAAAGAGCAGATCATTTTATAACTTGACCATCTTCACTCCTGATTCAGGTGTCTTAGTACCGATAACCTCAATCTCAGAGTCAGGGGAACGCAATCTAAACACAACAGGTATCTGCTCCAGGGATGGGTTCTTCTGCTGGAGACACCTGATCCATGTCACCAGTGAGTCTTTTGTGCCAGTGCCAGTAATGGCTATGGCCAGCACTGTTCCATCATCTTGCTCATGGACTGAGCGCAGAGGCATCAGTTTCCCCCCTTCCTCGTCCTCCCAAAAGTTCTTCCAGTTAAACAGATCAGTGTCATTTTCAAGATTTTTCCGTGCCTGTCTCAGAGCCGCCAGGAACTCCAGATCTGGGTCAGCACGGAGAATGAAGTAGGTTGCTGACCTGTGTCGCAGCCAGCAGGAGTAGCCTCCTTCCACAAACAGTGGTTTGCTGGACGGATGTTTCTTGATCAGCTCTTGCTGGGTCACGCTCTGGGCACTTGCTATGAAAGTGTCTTCCTTGGCTTCAGGGTCTTGTTCAGCACTATTCCAAACAGTGATTTTGTTCTCCTTGTCCACTGCCATGCGCTTCAGAGCCAGCAGCGCCAAAGAAAGAGCATCATCTGGTAGCTCTTTCGGCACAGGGTAGGGGTTGGCATGCTTAAACTTTGGCATCCAGTACATCATGCGCCGGTACTTCCTGAAGGCATGGGCGTCGGTGCCAAACACCTCCATGAGGCGAACACCAAAGTCATGGTCCGGAATGACGCCGAAGTCTTCCATCTGATCCATCAGATCGATAGCACACTGTTGTTGCTTGGGGTAGTGCATGAACTCAACCTGCCACACACTCCGCGGTACCATCTTCCCTTTGGGAAACACCTCCAACAGCGCCTTGTAAACCGATAGGTCACGGTGCACCCCAAACTTCTCCATACAATCCATGGCTGCGTAGATGAATTCCACGTGCCCTCGACGGTATATCTTTTCTTTCGTGACGTACATCTGAAGAGCTGAGCAAAACGTCAGTTTATCCGCGGTTCGTTTAGCTGCCAGCTCCTCGAACAAGCCAGCTGACTTTGCCACCAACTGCTTTGTGACGTCTAAACTTTTGTCGTCTCTGCCACACAGAGTGAAAGAAGTGTGCAGGGTGCGTTTTTCGAACACATCGAGCAATGGGCTACTTCGAGAAGCCGACCTCCAAGGAAGTCCAAGCAATCTGCTGCAGAGTGGAGAAATACTTCGCCAAGCCATTGTGTTTTCAAAGTTTTGTTACCGTTTTTGCAAGTAATTGTTTCATATTCCGTTCAGTCCCAGGAAAAATGAGGCAGGTTTACGGAAATAAATAAAGTTTCTAGGTGACTTTCGTTGGACAGAGCAGACGACGCCATTTTGGGTAAAGTAAAGGGAAATAACGCTAAATAAATTGAAATTTTAAGACATAAGTTATGTCCCATGGACGTCACCGGTGGACAGCTGCGCAGAGATAAAGATGCCCCTTCAGTGGGATAACCAATTCTGACAGTCTGGAGGAAGGTGCCAGAAAGTGATGTTCAGAGCGTAGTGGTGTGTGCACGTGTGCTTCCCAAGCATGTGTGCATGTGTGTGTGTGCATGCATGAAACACCATATCACAAAACTATATCCACTGTGCTTGTGACCAACACATTTGAACACACTGTGGTACACAGACATATGGGTATCTATCCTGTTATTAAACCACAATAGGCCCCACCTCCCCGAATCCTAATGGAGTTCAGCCCCCCCCCCCCCCCCCCCCCCCGAAAAAACAACAAATGTACTAGGTGCACCAACTGCCTTTAGTTTTACAGCATGAAAACTGTTTCTGCCCTTGTATGTTTCACAAATACAACACAGACTGATTGTTTTTCATTTCTTTATTATTATTATTATTGACAAATGTGTATAAAAAGGAGTAAAATCAGCAACCATCTACAACAGCAAACACTAGGGTGTTTACGAAGGAATAACAATTTGAAGGGTAACCACAAGTTTTGAGTGATACAGCATGCATATACATAACAAACAACACATTAACAGTTAAATCTCTCCATCAGTCTCATGAAAGCCCATCTACTTTCAAATATCATCAGTGACATTTCAGCCATGTACATGAGAAGGTTGAAATTTAAGTCAAAGTATTTATGTAATTAGCTGTAAGAGTTGTTAAAATGATTAAAGCATTACTTTTCAGGGGAAATTCCATTTATTATTCACACACACACACACACACACACACACACACACACACACACACACACACACACACACGCACGCACATACACACACACTCTCATGCACTCGCACCATGCATGGTAGCAATTGGGACCAAAAAAAAGTTGATCACAACAGTACTGGAAGAAATTATACATCACACTCATTGTTCACCACAGCAATCAAAGTAACGTGTGGATAAAGCATTTTCATTATATGTTTCTGTAGACTTGGAAGAAAATCCCGAACTCTGAGTGCAGAGAAAAAGGGTTCTTGGCTTTTAACACCCTGTCAGCCACACAGGGCTGTACCAGTGGGGAAGGGGGTAGGGGGTGGGGGGAGGGGGGCACCTGCAGTTTAGGGAGCTGTACTCTGACCGCAGAGGAAACATTTCCTGGCTAGCTTCTTCAACATGGAAAAAAATGCCATCATGTGAAACCATTTCAACAACATGCCATAAGCGTTACACATCATGCAAAACTGTACAGACAGCATGCCATCAGTGTTACACATCAGACAAAGCTGTACAGTACAGACAACACGCCATCAGTGTTACACATCAGACAAAGCTGTACAGAAAACATGCCATCAGTGTTACAGACAACATGACATCAGTGTTACACATCAGGCAAAACTATACAGGCAACATACCGTTAGTGTTACACATCACACAAAACTGAACAGACAACATGCCATGAGTGTTACAAATCAGGCAAACTGACGGACAACATGCAGTCAGTGTTACACGTCAGGCAAAACTGACAGACAACATGCCATCAGCATTACACATCAGGCAAAACTGACAGACAACATGCCATGGGTGTTACAAATCAGGCAAAACTGACAGACAACATGCCATGGGTGTTACAAATCAGGCAAAACTGACAGACAACATGCCATGGGTGTTACAAATCAGGCAAAACTGACAGACAACATGCCATGGGTGTTACAAATCAGGCAAAACTGACAGACAACATGCAGTCAGTGTGACATATCAGGCAAAGCAGCAGAGAGGTTAGTTAGTAGTCAGACTGTAAAGTCCTGTGAACCCCAAAGGGTCACCTCAGGACAATCCAACTGTCATGGGCAAAGTGCACATTTCAAAACCCTTAGACACAGCACCAGTGTTACACATCTGGCAAAACAGTAGCAAGGACACACCACCAGTAAAAAATGGTACAAGAGGATGCACCACCAGTGTTACACATCTGACAAAACGGTAGAAAGGACACACCAACAACAGAAAGGACACACCACCAGTGTTACACATCTGACAAAACAGTAGAAAGGACACACCACCAGTGTTACATATCTGGCAAAACAGTAGAAAGGACACACCACCAGTGTTACACATCTGGCAAAACAGTAGAAAGGACACACCACCAGTGTTACACATCTGGCAAAACAGTAGAGAGGACACACCACCAGTGTTACACATCTGGTAAAACTGTAGAGAGGACACACCACCAGTGTTACATATCTGGCAAAACAGTAGAGAGGACACACCACCAGTGTTACACATCTGGCAAAACAGTAGAAAGGACACACCACCAGTGTTACACATCTGGCAAAACAGTAGAAAGGACACACCACCAGTGTTACACATCTGGCAAAACAGTAGAGAGGACACACCACCAGTGTTACACATCTGGTAAAACTGTAGAGAGGACACACCACCAGTGTTACATATCTGGCAAAACAGTAGAGAGGACACACCACCAGTAAAAACAGTATGACAGGACACACCACCAGTGTTATACATCTGGTAAAACAGTAGAGAGGACACACCACCAGTAAAAACAGTATGACAGGACACACCACCAGTGTTACATATCTGGCAAAACAGTAGAAAGACACACCACCAGTGTAACACTACAGTAGAGAGGGCACACCATCTGAGCTGCACATCTGGCAAAACAGTAGAGAGGACACACCACCAGTGTTACACATCTTTCAAAACAAGACAGAAGAAATGGCATCAGTTTTACACATCAGGCAAAACAGTATGGAGGAAATGGAGTCTCTTTCACACATCAAGCAAAAAACAAAATACCAACAACAACAAGCAAACAAAAATGCCAGGAGGTACTGGATGGTGACACTAGGGATTGTGAATATGGGTTTCTTTTGTATTGAACACAAATGCACCAAATTTGGCTAATACCTATGTTAGCAGCTGATTAAGCAGACTGTGCAACCCTCTCTGTTGACACTGGCTTTCTTTGAGAAAAAAGAAGGGGGGGGGGGGGGGGGGGGGGAGGAGGAGTAAATTTAGATTTGTTAGGGGGAAATTTCCAACTTTGTTCATTCCTCCATTAGACTTGTTTTTCCTGAGTTGTCTTGGCAGATGTACTGGTGGGGACAAAGATCCCAGGAAGTGGGGGTTGGGGAAACTATAGCACGCATGCTGCAGTCACCACCAGAATGATTTCTGGGGAAACTATAGCACGCATGCTGCAGTCACCACCAGAATGACTTCTGGGGAAACTATAGCACGCATGCTGCAGTCACCACCAGAATGACTTCTGGGGAAACTATAGCACGCATGCTGCAGTCACCACCAGAATGACTTCTGGGGAAACTATAGCACGCATGCTGCAGTCACCACCAGAATGATTTCTGGGGAAACTATAGCACACTACACTGTCACCACCAGAATGATTTCTGGGGGAACTATAGCACACTACACTGTCACCACCAAAATGATTTCTGGGAAAATTATAGTACACTACACTGTCACCACCAGAATGATTTCTGGGAAAATTATAGCACACTACACTGTCACCACCAGAATGATTTCTGCGGAAACTATAGCATGCATGTTACACTGTCACCATCAAAATGATTTCTGCGGATTCTATAGCACACTACACAGTCACTACCCAAATTGTTTCCATGTTACACTGTGACCACCAGAATGATTTCTGCTTTAAAATGGGCAGCAATGAGTGCCATTTTAATGTTTCATCAATAGCTTTGTTGTAAAATGAGGCCCCAGCCGATGTCTTCAGTGTGAGACAGCACAGGTGTCCTCATGGCATGGGCAGCCTTTTTTACACTGGATAGTGTCCCCTTCATAGCCTGTTCAACATGCAGACAAATCCTTACGTGATGTACGGACTAGAACTGTGAATCTGGATACAGAAAATACCACTGACAAGTAACAGTACAGCTGTAATTTAAATGATTCATAGGTGTGTGTGTTTTTTATCTGTGTACACACGTCAGCTTGCATGGGACAAAGATGACATTCCCCATTTTCATGTTCTGGCAGATGCAGCTAACTTGTTCATTTGTTGTCAGTTGTATACATTATGAACTAAACCTAAATGATACTGAGATGGAAACAAAGACTGGTACGCATTGATGGTTGAGTGGTTTTCAAAAACTGATCGCTTTTCATACATGAATGAAATGAAGAGTGAAGCACACACCCAAGAACAATCCACATGTTTTCATTCAATTGGTCAACAGCAAATACTGATATCAGGATCAAGCAAAAGGGAAAGAAAAGAAGAAGAAAAAAAAAAAAAAAGGAAAAATCCTTCACTCTTTAAAAACTAGATTTCAGTTAAATGTTATCACAGAAATATGTCTGTATTTGTCTCATATCTGGGTGTAACTGTTAAATATACAATCTTGTAAGTAGAACAAAGTGCATGGGGCTTCATCACAATGTGTGGGTTCGTAACATGCTTTTTCAAGTTATTGCAACATAAGTTGTGTTTTTGTTTTTTGAGTCACATGTTGTGTTTGAAGTATGAGTATTGACCAAAAAAAAAAAAAAAAAGAAAGAAAGAAAGAAGTGAATAGATCTGGAATACAAAATTTAATTTTAAAAGAAATAAGAATGGAATCCATAGATTTGGGAGCCACTAAAGGTGCCTCTGCATTTTAAAACCATTATTAACGTAAAGGTGAACAAAAGTATGTAAAGCAAGGTTCAGCTTACATGAGTACACAATTTATCCTGTACTTTGCATGCCTGTGTGTGTGTGTGTGTGTGTGTGTACACATGCACGTGAGTGCATGCATGTGTGTGTGCATGTACACATGCATGTGTTCATGCCTTATTTAATATATATATGTGTAGACATGCAAGCATTATGTTATGGTTTGAGATTTGATAACTGATGAATTCAGGATATGGTCAACTAAAAATACTGACCCACCCAAATAAATATTAACACATTCAGTGTGAACAGTTGCATTTGTTAGTATTACCAAGACCATTTAAAATCAAAGTTGTAGAATATGTTAACATACACTGTGAGATGAAACGATAGACGCCTCACAGCTTCAGAATAATGTTAATGCCCAGTCTAAAAATAATTTACAGGAATACACTTTGACTGAAGAAATCTGGACACTGCCTGATCCTGACTTTACTCACCAATAATTTCTTTATCTTTTTCTTTTTTTCTTTTTTGAAGTGGCAAATATCGCATACAGAAGAAAACACACCATCTAGGGGCTATTGTTAGCAGGATCTTGAATGTGTTGTATGCTTTGTAACTAATCTATGTACATGACTGTGCTGTTGGATTTGGGGCTTTGGAAACAAAGAATTCAGTGCAGTCAACAAGTGCTCATGTACACACATATTTATTATGCCAGGTTATAATAATTATTTTTTTCGCATTTTTTTCTCACAACAACCAATTGTCTTTTTTGCAACTGTGCTTAAACAGGTGACCATTGCTCAGCAAAAATTCACTATTTTAGAAGCAGAAATGTACAAACTAAGTCTCTCACCCAACACCAGCCACAAGTGTGCCACGAAAAGTTGACCACAAAACAGCGAAGGTTTCGCCGAGTAATGCCATTTCATGCAACTTTACTGCAATCCTAGGCATGTGGCAGGATACAGCAACAAGGTGATTGTGAGTAAAAGTCACAAGACAGTGTCCATAAATTACAACTTGTGAAGAGAAAGGAAAGCCAAAGAAGGGAATTAAATGGACAATGTCCACGAACTTGCCTCACGCCTTACTGCTGGGTCAAGCCGGCTTGCAGAGAAATATCTGATCTAAGGCAGCGAAATATATATACAGAAAACACAAGACATTAAATAACACAGTGATAACCTCAATACTGTAAAAGGGATCTTCATTGTATATATATACACACAAATGCTACACAAGAAACAGACAATGTACATGATCTATTATATTGATGTCAGCACTCATCACTTGTACAGTTGTAGTACTTGTATGACATAATTGTGTACGCACCCATGAGGTAAAAACAACATCAACTGACTAGAAACAGCTGCTCACCACAGTGTATTATCCTTTTCAACAGCACCAAACTGTCAGCAACACTTTGCAAAAACCATGTGTTGACCACACTTGCACCATTTCTATGCTTCTGACAGCAAGCAATAAAATACAAAACAAGCTTGAGATTACTATGTTAAGGAACAACACCTCAAACAACTAAGTGCATATATATAACAGTTACAAAATAAACATGTCCTGAAATAAAGCAACTCTCACTTTCAGTCTGGTTCCTCTTAAAAACTGCCCCCTGTCCCCCACTCAAAAAGACAACCCTCCACTCCGCACCCCCCCCTCCTCCCCCGAAAACAACAACAACAAAAACACCTAAAACTAAAACAAGCAGAGCTGTATTATGCCAGCACATCTGAAGAAAACAAAACAAAAACAACAACAAAAAACAACAACCAAGACCAGCTTGAATATGGGTTAGGATACATCATTATTGATAACAATAACAAAAGAAAACAGCATTTAACATTTTTACATGGACGCATGTATCAGTTTATGTTTACAGATTGTTTTCATTCTCTTAGAACTGTTTTACCATTGATATATCATGACTTAAGTTCTTTTTTTGCCCTGGAGATTGTACAGGGGAGCCACTGATGAAAGACCATCTTGCACATCTGTGTATACATATGCGTGCGTGTGTGTGCATGTGTATGTGCATGCATGCATGTGTGTGTGTGCATGTTGTGTTTATGAGTGTGGGTTTGTGTGTGTGTGTGTGTTTGTGCATGTGTGTGTGAGCACATCTGCACATCTGTGTGTATGCAAGTGCACTTTATGTATTCCTAAAGCTCTAGAAACTCTCACTCAACTTGTACAATTTCCCTCTCTACTAGTCATGTTTCTATATATAGTCAGTGTAACTATGTCTTGTATACATAGTGCGAGTACTGTTTGTAGCTTAACCGGTATCTTGTAAGCACTAAGGGTGTTTTTACGAACATTATAAAAAAAAATGCAATGTACTTTGTAGCTGCACACACACTAGGCTATACATCAAAGCATGGTACTATTAATACATCATGGTAAAATGGGTGTAAATTGTTATGAAATTATTTCCAATGCGGAACAACTGAAGTGATGAAGAAACAAGTTAAAAAAGACATCTCTTATTTTCAGTCTAAAGACTACACAGAATGTGTGTGTATATATATCAGAAAGACTCCTAAACCTCTTTAGTTATGTATTATATACTTAATATTACCCAAGTTAAAGAGGGCATCTCTTATTTTCAGTCTAAAGACTTTAAAAAGAAATAAGAAAGATTCCTAAACCTATATATACAACGTGAGTCGATTTTTTAAAACTTTTTAAATCTCTTATTTTCAGTCCAAAGACTTCACAAAGTATATAAATGAGAAAGCCTCCTAAACTTCTTTATTTAAGAAGACTTTACAAAGTATATCAATGAAAAAGATTCCTAAACCTTTTTATTTATGTAGTAATGGATATAATAATACTACGGAACTCAAAAACAACAACAAATCTCTTATTTCAGTCTAAAGACTTTGCACACATAAACAAAAAAGATTCCTAAACCTCTTTGTGTATATAATACTACCAGAGTCAAAAAAGACATCTCTTACTTCAGTCTAAAGACTTTGTACAGTATAAATGACAAAGCTCTAAAACCTCTGTATTTATGCATATATTATATATATACTACCCAAGTCAACAAAGACATCTCTTATTTTCATCTAAAGACTGCAAAGCACAAATGAAAAAAAATCCAACACCTCTTTATTAATAAACATCCTACACAGACACAGGCAGTAAAAGTCACGAAGCTAAAATCACATCACTCAAAATTGTATCCATGTGCTCTGACACGGGCACATGTAAATAAGAATAAACCATCCTACCTATTCTTGAACACTTTTAAACATGTAAAACCTGATATCATACAAAACCACAGGTGGTCAGAAAAATTGACCCAAAATCAGTTTACACTGTGAATGCAATACACCACCAGGCTACACACACACACATATGCACACAAGCATTCACATGCACACACATATAAATGACATATTATATGCCTGGATCCCTCTCCAGCCCCCCCCCCCCCCCCCCCCCCCCCACACACACACACACAAACAACTGTGTGGGTACATACTGTAAAATCTGTACCATTTTCAGTTCCTCAGACAGAGGAACAACGGGTTGCAGCATGAAGCCCTGGGGGTGTCACACTTTTCAGTTTCAGTATCTTTTGCTATTTAACACAAGAATGCTCAAGTTTATTAAGGTGAACAAGTGGCTGTGTGAAGTAAAGGGAGGGTGACATAAACTTTAAGTTTAACTGCAGCCCTGTTTCTCAGGTAGCTCTGTGGTTTAATGGTCAGCACTTCAGACTCTCATGTCAGCAACTATAAGTTTAAGTATTGGTAGGACTTGGGACCCCCACACACACACACACACACCTTTTTTAATTTTATTCAGCTGCGTGACAGCATAGAAAATTGAAATTGCGTATTTTCTCTCTGTACGTCAGACTCTCATGCCAGCAACTGTGAGTTTAAATATTGGTAGCACTTGGGAAAAATCCCCCCCCCCCCCCCTTTAAAAAATATTTATTCAGCTGCGTGACACCACAGAAAATTGAAAATGTGTATTTTTCTCTCTGTATCAACACCCATATCATTAAAGATAATTTCAGTGTTTCCATTCCTATGGAAGTGATGGATGAAGGTTATTTTGCTAGTGGTATAGTAGTATATACTATCTATTATGTATACACACACAGGCATCTGCAGGCAACCATTTGGTAGAATTTCATTTTGCCCAAATCATCCATGCATACATTAAACACGTTACACATTAATGCCGTTTCCATTAAACACATTACACATTAATGCTGTTTTCATGAAATACATTACACATGAATGCCACTTCCATTATGACTTGACCTCCTCTATGAAGGAGAGGATCTCGTCTCTAGACATGTGCTTCCCATGTGACTTCACATGGCTGCGCATGTTGTCCATGCGCGTGCCCCGCTTCCCACAAAATCTGCAGGAAAACACCCTGTTGGGCGCGTGCACTGTGCGGAAATGCTTGGATAGGTCTCCCCGCTTGAAGAAGGCGCTGCCGCACACCTGGCAGGCGAAGCTCTTCTCGGAAATGTGACTCCTCTTGTGCGCACTGCACTGCGACTGGGAGTAGAACCCTTTGTTGCAGATGTCGCAGATAAATGTCAGGCTGCGCACCTCGGCGCTGCCGTGTGTTGACTCATAATGTGACTTGAGCTCTGTGGCGGAGACGAACCCCATCTTGCACCTGTCGCAGAAGTTGGTGACCCCGTGGGCGGACAGGTAGTGGGAGTGCAGGTCCTTCCAGGTATCGAAGGCGCGGTGGCACACGGAGCAGGAACCCTGGCTGACCACGGAGGTGGCGCCGTGCTGGAGCAGGCAGTGCTGCGCATACGCCGCCTGTGAGCTGAATCCCATGCTGCAGTCAAAGCAGAAGAAGCTGGATGAGGTCAGCCCCTCGGTGTCAGAGTCCTTCACACCGTCCGCCTGGGACTCGCTGTGAGCCTCGTCCAGGAATCCCTCCCGCCCCTCCGCCTGTCTTCCGGGGGCCGGGGCGCCGTGCACGGACGTCAGGTGGGCAGCCATGTGTTGCTTGGAGGAGCAGAGGAGCTGGCAGATGGGGCAGGGCAGCATGCCGCGGTACGTGATGATCTGCTCCATCAGGGAGGACATCCTGCTGGCCATTCCTCCGCCGCCCAGAAACACCGCCGGGTCTGGAGAGCTGCCGGACCCTGACTGGCAGGCAGCCATGGAGACCAGCGAGGCGATGGCGGACATAGGGCTGTGTGCGTAGGGCGAGGCCGGGAGGATGGCCTGGCTGAAGAGGGAGTCGGCGGCGGCGACAGGCACGGGCAGGGAGCGGGGGCTGTGGACGGTGCTGAGGTGGAGCATCAGGGCATCCAGGGTCAGGGTGTTGGCCTGGCACACGGAGCAGGTGGACTGCAGGGCCTGGCGGTGCGCATGCAGGTGTGAGTCCAGCTCCGTGCGGCTGTGCAGTACCTCCCCACACACCGGGCAGTCATTCCGCTCCAGCAGCAGCGCCATCTCGTGGGCGTCTGCAGTCTCCTGACCCACAGGAAAAAACATTCTCTGATCATTACCAGTAACAGCGATCACATTAAACATACTTCACATCACTGCAGCATCTATAAGGTAGTGAAACTGGTTCACTGAAACTAGTCAGAAAATGACTGTAACCAGTAACCAGTCAGATACGCTGCCATCTATATTACTAGAGCTCTATTACACAGTATTAGCAAACAACTTGTTTCATTTCCTATCTAGAAAACACACACACACACACACATAGTATAAATTTTGGCACAACAAAGAAATACTGGTACTGCAACAGCAGGGCTTTCCCAACAAGTATGCTGCTCACGGCAGTCCAGTCTCAGCTATTTCCCACTCTTTAGTTCACCGACTCACCCCCATTGCACTCAGCTTGACCCCAGGTCACGCCTGACATTCCAGGGTGGCATTTGGCACCAGTGGAAACTGGGCCTTCTTTGTTATTACTTGTGCCTGCAGATCTTGCAGCATTTTGTGGCAGTTTCAATCGCATGCTGTGGCAAAGCCCGGATTTTTGACTGCATGAACGTTGGTGTGTTTATTAGTCCAGTCTCTTCTTTTTTAAAGCCAGTTATTCATTTTCGTGATTCAGTCCTGTAAGCTGTGATATAATGACTTAGCTGGTGTATGTGTGCATCCCTTTTCCATCATGGAGAGCGGTTTTTCGGCTGACCATTCATTAACTGAACACGCAAGGAGAATGAATTCTCTTTGCAGACTGTGTGGAGAACGAGTGAAAAGAGGTGAGAAGGATAAAAATAGAAGTAAGGGGACCCATTGTACTCAGTATTCTGACGAAATTCTATCGATTTTTGGAATAGACATTGTTGAAGATACAGACAATAAGCATTCAAGTGCCATCAACCATCAACTGCCTGAAAAAATGTGTTTGGGACTGAGGAGCAAGGAGGAGCAGCTCAGAGTGTTAACTTAGTGAAAGAACACGCACATGACACCTCTCTTCCACAGGCTAATGCCATCTTTAGAGAAAAACAAAACGTAACTGTATGCTTTGCAAGCTGCAAATTAGGAGCACATAAGATTATAACAAAGTTCTGAATGTGCTTCAAAACTTGAATGTCTGTATAACAGGTTTTATTTTCGTGTTTATTTTAAATGTATGGTACCTTTTACTGTGGCAGTGAAAACAAACTAGTGACACATGTAGGAAAACAAAATAGGTACCGCAAATATTGTAAATCACCATCATGTTCGATATGACTTGTAGCAAATTAAGTACTGTCAGGACACATTCCCTAAGGAAAAGAAGCACTGTGAGTAGCGTCTGAGGCGCTTGGAGTGCATGTTCTTGTGAATGGATTACTGTTCGTCGAGTGATTAATGAAGCCCGCTACAAGCGTAAGGTAGGCGAATCATGACTTTTGGCTTGATGTCACTAAAGTAGATGCATGTAGGTTTGTGAGCATGACATCATTACTCTTGCAAAAATCCGTTTGCGTGACTTAGCGTCGTGGGAAAAACATGGAAAAATTAGGTCGGCGACGGAGTGCTCAAATCTCCGTGATTTCTGTGTTGTTTTTGTGCGTCTTGCACGGCATGCGTTTTGCTATTTTATGTGGCATGTTTAGTGTCGACAGAAACCTTGTTCTTTTCTCTACAGAGCTCATTTGATACAAAACCTTTAGCTACAAGTCTTAATGAGTAAAATACTTTGCAATCAACCACCCCAATTTTGCTGCTTTGTCCCTTCACCCGCTCTCGCTGACCACAGCGCTGTTACCACCACTGTGCGTGCAGCATAGCAAGGTCAGCGCGTGGCACTCCCTGTGTACAGCACACTTCAGTCTGTGTGAAGTGCAGGTGTGCGCTAGTCTCTAGGGTCAGCGTGGGTTATAGTCAGCCGGCCACTCGCCCGTTGTTTATCTTTAAGCGTCCGCCCGCTGCTAGCGGGCAGTGGTGAAAACTAAAGGGACAGATTCAGACTGCCGTGGCGCGCATGTGGGTGAGTGAGTGAGATCAGGAGTGTATGTGTTGTGTTGGGATGTGTTGTGCTGTGTGTGATTGGGAGTGTCTGCATTCATGGTGGGGGGTGGGGAGTCAAATAACGATGTTTTTCCTGATTTATTGTAATACATTACCTGTCTTGATTTATTTGGAGTGTAAGTGCCTTGTGTGCATATGAGGAAAGGTGCTGATAAATGTTTGTAATTATTTTTATGATGAGATCATTGTCATGAAGGTCATGGTGATGACCAGGGCTTGACATTTGCTTTGTCTTGCTGTAGAATGAGTGCTGTTCCCTGAACCTTTTGACCTTTTAATTGATTGAATACAAATTGGATCATATAATCCGGTACAGCAGTATAGTATTGAATATGTACTAGTTCTTAGAGGGTATGCTGGGAAATCAGTGTTTTAGTGCAGTAGCCCAAAATTGTTTAGTTGAGGGTGTCAGTCAGGTCCTAAGACTGCACATCATGTTAACGATTTGTGAGGACTCGAGTATCACTGTCACCAACTCCTAATCCTTACAGGCATGACGGACATTGCCAGACAGACTGTGGAGTTCCTCTATGAAGAGAATGGTGGAATCCCCCGTGACCTTCACCTTCCCACCATCGAGGATATCCGTGAAGACCTGGCCAAGTTCACCATAGAGCGGGTGAAGAAAGGGACGACAGTGATCATCCGCACGCCCAGCAGCCTCAGCAGCAGCATCGGCGCCTCCCTCCTGCCCAAGTTTGCCGTCAGAGCCATGCTCAAGACCTTCGGTCTGACCGGCACCGTTCTGGACATTGACACAGTGAGTTGCGTGTGTGTGGGTTTTGCTGAGAGCCACTCTCAGGGAAATGGTCTTACAGGCACTGTTCTAGGTGTTGACTCAGTGAGTTGAGCGTGTCTGGGTTTTGTGAGGGCCATGTTCAAGGACAGGCACTGTTCTGGATATTGACACTGTAAGTTGTGTGTGTGTTGTTGAGAGCTGTGCTCAAGGTGTTTGGTCCAACAGGCATTATTTGGGCTGACTGACACTGTTCTGAACATTAGCAGAGCAAGCGTGTATGTGTGTGTGTGTGTGTGTGTGTGTGTGTGTGTGTGTGTGTGCAGGTCAGTCAGAGCTCTGTGTGTGTGTGTGTGTGTCTCTGTGTGTGTATGACTGTGTGAGTTTGTGTGTATGTGCTCGTGTGCATAAGCACATGTATGTGCATGTGTGTGTGGAGGTCAGTTCAGCTGTGTGTGTGTGTGCATGTGTGTGTGGAGGTCAGTTCAGCTGTGTGTGTGTGTGCATGTGTGTGTGTGCATGCATGCATGTGTGCGTGTGTGTGTGTGTGCAGGTCACTTCAGCTGTGTGTGTGTGTGTGTGTGTGTGTGTGTGTGTGTGTGCAGTTCACTTCAGCTGTGCATGTGTCTGCATATCAGAGCTGTGTGTGTCTGCAGGTCTATTGCAATTATTGTATGGTGAAAGACATACCTTAAAAGACTTGATTGAAGACCACTGCTGCAACAGTCTTCCTCTTTGAGACCTTTTGTTTTTATGCAGATTTTGTTCTTTCCGATGAACATGGCGTAAAGCCCTGCTCAGGTGGTGGATAGATAGGGAGACAGGAGAAAGTATCATTTTTGTGAGGATGCTGATGAAATACATTATCTTCATCTTGACCTTTTTTTCAGACTGCACCAGAGATGTTTCCATCAGAAGAGTTCCCTGTGACGGAGGTGAAGGTGAACACTGACGTTCATTTCCCTGGTGCTGCGTGTCTGCTGGTGTCCTGCAAGATTGACCCCAAGACGGGCAAGAAGGAGTAAGTCCAGACAGAGTGGGGTTGCGTACACAGACCTTTTCTTGATGATCATTGCTGGTACTGCATTTACTTTTAGATTTCTGTCAGCCTTCTCTTGTTGACCATTGCTAGGCTATACAATGCACAAGATACATCTTCCCCAGGGGCGGGTATAGCTCAGTGATTAGAGCACTGGACTTGTGATTGAAAGGTCACGGGTTCGAATCCCTGCAGGAGTGGTGGGGGAATTTTATTCTCCAGGATGTAAAAGATTCCAGTCCTTCTGCCAAAAGTGCAGGTGGCAGGTTACAGCTAAACATGCATGCACCTTATGTATGTAGCTTTGCATGAAGTGATGTGGTACATGGTTGTATGGCGTCCACAGAACTTTCACCAAGATGGCAGCAGTTTCATGTGGCACCAGCCATGTCACCGCTTAAGTACACCACTTCGGTGGATATTCAAAAATGTGCCATAAAAAGCTAGTCACTCATGTAGGATCACATGCGAGTGCAGTGAGTCTGCTCAAGAGAGCACAAAATAGGGCTATGTAAGCGACCATCAATCAATCAATCAAACTTTATTAACCCATCGCAAAAAAATCACATGGTCTGCCTTAAAATGTGTTGTATAATAAGACATTGAATCGATAACGCGTGTTCTCATTCTTCTGAATTACAATCCACTCACACAAACAGCTATCTCCCACCCCATAAACATTGCTCCAATTTGTCCCCCGCCTTGTCATCCTGCACCCCATCTCTAGTCTTTGTGTGTTGTGTTTATGTGCCTGCTTGTTGATCATGTGTCAGCATGGCAGTAGGCATTGTGTAGTCTTAATACAGGTAATCCTAAAGCTGTCTGTGTGTCTGTTTGTTGGCTTCTGTGGCTGCCTCACACACAAGCTGTTTTGCGTTGACAGGTCTTCACCCTACAAGTCCCCCTGGGCGCGCCTCTACACGTACACAGGGAAGCGCATCAAGAAGACAGGTCAGGTGACCAAGCAGGAAGTGGTCAGCTACCCTCGGGACACCACCACCACCAGCACAAACAGCGACCAGTTCACGCCCGCCATCATTCCTGCTGACCTGGTGAGTTTGTTTTACGCTCGCTGGTTTATTGTCGTACAGTGCAGTGTTCCATTGCTAGGTGGCTAATGGAACAATATAAATGAGGAAAAAAGATTTCTCTCTGTGCTGACTTTTTGTGTGTGTGTGTGCATGTCTCTAACAAGTGCTGGGGCTGTTTTGTCCTATATTTTTTTTGTTTTATCAGTGATTTGTTTTTAATATTCTTTTTTTCTTCTTCTCTAGTACAGTAGTATTTATTAAAAAATAAATAAAAATGCATGACCTTTGATGGGGTTGTGTCCAGAACTGTGATCCAGTTGTGTTCAGCAACTTGTGTGTTGAACTGGTGCAGAAGAATTTGGCATGTGTGGTTCATCCTGAGTTGACCCTGTGCAGTTGACAGGCCGTCGAAATCCAGGAACTCATGACCTTTTTAATGTGTAGTTAGTATTTGAATGAATCCACTTCACCCAGGAGAGGGACAACAGGCAGTTTGTGTGTGTGTTAGTATTTGAATGAATCCACTTCACCCAGGAGAGGGACAACAGGCAGTTTGTGTGTGTGTTAGTATTTGAATGAATCCACTTCACCCAGGAGAGGGACAACAGGCAGTTTGTGTGTGTGTTAGTATTTGAATGAATCCACTTCACCCAGGAGAGGGACAACAGGCAGTTTGTGTGTGTGTGTTAGTATTTGAATGAATCCACTTCACCCAGGAGAGGGACAACAGGCAGTTTGTGTGTGTGTTAGTATTTGAATGAATCCACTTCACCCAGGAGAGGGACAACAGGCAGTTTGTATGTGTGTGTGTTTGTGTGCGTGTGTGTGTGTGTTAACCCTGCACTAAGCCAGACTGCTGGATAAAGCAGTGTACAGTTCAAGATTCAATTCAGGATTGTTCCCCTCCTGTGCAGGTTCATGTGCGTCTGGGCGTCTCCCCTCCCCCGGGCATCATTCTCACCATCCATGGCTTGCCCCCGCAATTCCTGCTGGCTACAGCCTACATCGAGACGCTGCTGACAGAGAAATTTGGCTGTGGGGTGAAGAGCTGCGGGGACCGGCGTGGGGGGCTAGAGCTGCTGACCCGCCTGGGCCTGGACACGCCCGTCTTCGAGGACACCGAGTACCCACCCAGCATGTGGAGCGTCGACAACATCGAGATCACCGCTCCTGTCCTCGTGCAGGTAATGCTGGGTCCGCTGGTGGTGGTGACAATCTGCGGTCGTGGCTGCTGTGGTGGTGGTGTGGCTCACAAACCAGAAATGAAGAAAATAATCATTTTGAATGGCTGTTCCCAAGCTCTACCCCTCCCACAACCCCCCCCACCCCCTGTCCACGCCCCCTCTATGTGAGAGCGTGTTGAGGTGACCTGGTGCAGTCGACAAGACGTAACAGTCCCAGATCTAACGGACTCATACAAGACAGCTGGTTACATGTCTGGCTTGAAGCGGACCTTGTGTTGGTTGGCTGCTGTTGGGTCTGGATGCCTCAGTGCTGAATCTTTTGCAGTGGTTTAAAGGGGTTTTGTTGAAAACAGCGTGGAAATACAACGCAAAAGTAAGTGACAGCACCAGCAGCTTGTAAAGAGCAAAGGTGTCATCATGCAAGCGAAGAAAGATCGTCAGTAACAGTGGGAAACACTTTGGACGTTGAAGACTTATTCTGTCGCAAAATGCTAGCAGATGAACAAAAATAAATATACAAAGAGAAACGAGAGAGAAATAGCTCGTGAGGTAACAATGGGATGATTGGACAGTAAAACATTAGTAATAACTGAAACAACACTCACAGACAAACAGAAATAAGTACACAAAGATCAATGAGAGAGAGAAGAAGAGAGCTCATGAGGTAACGATGGGATGCTTTTGTCTCCAACTGCAATTAGTAGAACCAATTCAACCAACACCAAATCATGCTTTTCAAAACCCCAAAACCATTTCAATCAGCACCAAATCACACATGTTCAAAAACATTTGTAATCCCAATTCCAGGCAGGAGTCACACATATGAAGCCAATGGATCTTTGGCACTGACGCTCCCTGTGTCTGGTTGCAGGTGATCGAGATGCTGTGCGGGTACTTGTGGCGGACAGATGTGCCGGCCCTGCTGAAGGAGTACATGTTCTTCCTGATGGCCCAGGCAGTCCGGATTCTTCACTACTGCCAGGGGCACGGGCCCACATCCCTGTCCAAGCTCTCACCCCGCTTCTCCCCCATCCAGGGCATCTTCCAGGCCATCATCCGCGAACTGAAGGTGCTGTACGATGAGGAGGTGAAGGACATGCCCCAGGCCACCACGCCCTCCGGGTCGGGGCTGGGCATCGGGGTGCTAGACCACGGCCGCTTCTCCACCTACTTCCAGGCCATGCTGGAGGCCGGGCTGGCGGTGGCAGACGTGCTGCCCTGTGAGTCTCCTCCGCTGAAATCCACTTCCGCCGCGGTCATTGAGGAGGGTGGGACGGCCACGGCCTCCACCCCCAATGCGGCGATGCCCTCCAAGAAGAAGAAGCTGAAGACCAAACGGGAGAGGGGCATGTCGGCCTCCAGCGTGGGGCCCAGGAGGCAGTCCTCCACGTCTCCACGAGTCAGCGAAAGCGAGAGTTTGGAGTCTGCGGTAAGCTCCAGCACCAGCCCCCCTCCCTTGTCGGTGTTCTCGCCCGATGCCGCCCCATCATCCTCGTCAGCTTCGGCGTCCTCTGGGGCTGGTGTGTCGCCTGTGCCCAGCCAATCCAGCAGCACAGCCTCTGTCAAGCTGGAGGAGGTCTCGTGGTTCCAGCGCGCGTTGGTCGTGTCCCGAGTTCTGCGTTATTTGGGCTTTGGGGAGGAGCACTGCGTTGCCGACTTTGACACGTATGTTCAGAGCATGGCCCTGTCCATACAGCCGTCCACAGCTCACAGTCGCATTGTCATCGTGTCTGGAATCCCTGCGCATGTTCAGCCAGATGTCGTGAAGTCTGCCCTGCACAAAGTGTGCAGCAGTCACGGTGGTATTGAGAATGGGCAAGTGTACGTCCCTGAGATCTCCCATCGCCAGGTGAAGCAGAAGACCACCATCACATCTGCACCCCCTTCTTCAGCCCCAGACTGTGCCCCCAGTGTCAGTGTTAGCGTCAGTGGAAGCATTGCCACTGCTCCAGACAATGTCGATCTGAGCGCCACCAACAAGGAGGAAAAGACGACCTCCACCGATCCCTCGCCTCCCGAGAGGCAGTCATCCCCGGTGCCGCAAGCCTACACGCAAGGCTTTGCAGTGTTCAGCCTCCCCTCGAAAACCAAAGTGGAATGCGTGCGCAAAGCCTTGTACCGAAGCAAGGCTCTGATGGAGTCTTTGCAGCTGGGCAGCGGCCCGGACCAGCTGCTGGACGCGCCCCCTGATGACAGCCTCTCCTTCTCAACGGTCAACTCCGCTCTCCAGACGGACCCGGAGTCCAACATGGCGCTGGAGCAGTACCTCATCTACAAGCTGTTTGGCTCCTCGCGGGAGTTCGCGGACGAGGCCTCCCAGGCGTTGACGGAGATCTTCTACAGCTGCTTCTTCATTGAGCAGCAGAGCAGCTCCTCGGAGCGGCAGGAGACGGGCTACATATGCCTGGGGCGGGACCAGATCCTGCAGGCTGCGCAGGAGAACCTCCTGCTGGCGTTCTTCCACAGCAGTCGACCAGCGAAGAAACCCGTCAGTGATCATGTGACCTGGGTGCTGAAGCAGTATGGGATGTCCAAGTCGCTGGACAAAGACGTGTGAGTACTTGACCTTTTCAGGAATTTAAACAGATAAGTGTCCTAGGTCTACAGCTCATTTTTTTCCATTTAACTGTTTAAGTGTTGTTTTGTAGCTTGATAAAGGAGATTACCAGGAAAATTGTCATGTTGTGTTTTGTCCGTATAAATTATAATTGTATAGTGTTCTTTTGCACCTTTTATGTGTGTGGATCATGTAATAGCTTTTTTTCCCCTTTTTTTTCAAGCGCACTGTTGTGGGGCATTTATTTGTATAACATGCATCCAATACAGTAACACGTTCACACATTCTTTCATACTTTTTTCTAGAAAAAATAAATAAAAATCATGTATACAGCTACTGAATCACCCGTTACAGTTTGACATGTTTGTGACATCAACAAATGCAGGACAATCATTCATTGTATCGTGTGTGTGTGTGGGCACATGTGTGCATGTGCGTGTTCAAGTGTATGGGTGTGTGTGTGTGTGTGCACGCGTGTGTGTGTGTGTGTGTGTGCATGTATGTATGTGTGTGTGGGGACATGTGTGTGTGTGTGTGTGTGTGTGTGCATGCGTGTGCACGGGGGTGGGGTGGGGGGGGGGGGTATGCACATGGGTGTGTGTGTGTGTGATGGTGCATGAAGTGCAGTTTGTGGGGTTTGTTATTGACAATCAGCAGTGTGAGCATTAATTTTAAATAATCTTGGCTCTTGACACACATATAAGAGATCCATTAAAGTACATTCATCTGTTAACTTTTACAGGCTTATAATACAGATATCAAATGCAATTAAACCATGCTTTCATCCATGGTTGTGTGTGTTTGCGTGTGTCTGTGTGGGTGTGTTTGCGTGTGTAGGTGTGTGTATGTAACAGCATTGTTTGTTTGTTAGACTTGTTTAACGCCGAGCTGTCTCCAGAGGGGTACTGGTGTGTGTTTTGTGTTAGTAACATTACAACAGTATTATGTGAGGTGCTTAGACCTTACTCTGTGGTAATGTATGGATTTGCACCATACAAATACCATCTGACTGTTTGTGACTAAGTTTGTGATTGGATTGATGTGGATTGATTTGGATTTTCATATTGCCTGATTATGATCAGATTGATTTGGATTTTGAGGTCACCTGATTGTGATTGGATTGATATAGATTGATTTGGATTTTCAGGTTGCCTGATTGTGACTGGATTGATGTGGATTGATTTGGATTTTCAGGTCGCCAGCAACAGACAAGGGCAGTAAGGTGAAGGTGAAGAAGGTGGGCAGCAAGCCATCCAAGGAGAAGGCAGTGCTCGGCAACCAGCCACACATTTCGGAGAAAGGGCAAGGGGAAAAGTGGGTGCCTTGGCTCTTTGTCTGCCGCCCACTGTGGGCCCACTCTCGCTCACTCCAAGCACCTGTTTACCACATCCTTCCGCCAACCACTGCCATAATTGGTTACGCTTTTATTCTCCAAAAAATGGCCAGTGGCCTAAACACTCAAAAGAGCAGTAGGTTTCTAACCACACGAACAAGAAACATAGCAGGCCACGTTTCTGTCATAGCTGCTTGCAATGCTAAATACACAAGCGAAACCAAAATTGTTTGAATCGAAAGGGAACTATTTTGTTGCCTGGGGTTATGCCACTGTTTGTGTACGTTCTTCAACACTACATTGCTTCCACAATCTCATCAGGCTAACGTTTCACAAATTGTTTATCATCACACAGACAAATTTTTTTTTTATAGCAGGACGCATTTCTGTCTTAACAGCTCACAGTGCTAAATGCCAGCACAAGTGAAATGAAAACTGTTTGGATCAAGAGGGAACTGTTTTGTTACATCGATGTTTATGAGCATTCATTGACACTGTGTTGCTTCCGCAATCTCAGCAGGCTGTAATGTTCACAAATTTTACGGAAGGCGCCGACAGCATGAGACAGACAGATGTGCAGAGATGAGGAGTGCTTATCAGTGGCGCCACCAGTTATGGCAGAATTGGAGGGAGGTTGGCAGAAAGCAAGGGTTGGGGTGACCCGTTGTCATGTATTAGGCTTAGTGCTAGTGACTTATCTGCTGCTGGCAAGGTTTACCTTGCAGTAGACCTTTGTGGCCCCAATGTGCTTTGTTGGGTAGGTATTGTTTTTCTTCAGCCAGATGGGGGTTTTCATTGGTGCAGACAAAGATCTCGAGGCTGTCCTATTTTGTTTTCTCTTTTGTTTTGGTTTATGAATGAGTTTCCGTTCTTTGGTTGTTGGGGTTTTTTGGGTGTGTTTTGGAATGATTTTGGGCTTGGACTTCCAGGACTTGGGTGTTTTGTTTAAAGTGACATGGCATTTTGTGTTTGATGTTCGATGTCATTTTCAGTTAGTATGAATATTCATGCTGAATACAGACAATTTTTGCTGTAAACATTAATGACTAAAATCAGCAACTGATGCATGAACAGGTTGCACAGCATACTACACGACCTCTGTTGATGACATGCTGGGTCATGTTGTAGTCATGTGATGGGTCCAAAAAATGGACCATGGCTTCTAGGGGTGGACCATGGCCTTGCATGGCCCTGAGGGGTGGACCATGGCCTAGAGGGGTGGACCATGGCCTTGCATGGCCCTGAAGGGTGGACCATGGCCTAGAGGGGTGGACCATGGCCTTGCATGGCCTAGAGGGGTGGACCATGGCCTTGCGTGGCCTAGAGGGGTGGACCATGGCCTTGCATGGCCCTGAGGGGTGGACCATGGCCTAGAGGGGTGGACCATGGCCTTGCATGGCCCTGAGGGGTGGACCATGGCCTAGAGGGGTGGACCATGGCCTAGAGGTGTGGGCCATGGCTTTTAGGGGTGGGCCATAGCTTTTAGGGGTGGACCATATGGCTTTTAGGGGTGGACCATGGCCTTGAGAGGGTGGACCATGGCTTTTAGGGGTGGACCATGGCCTTGAGGGGTGGACCATGGCCTTGAGGGGTGGACCATGGGTTTTAGGGGTGGAGCATGTGCCTTTTAGGGGTGGGCCATGGCCCTGAGGGGTGGACCATGGCTTTTAGGGGTGGACCATATGGCTTTTAGGGGTGGACCATGGCCCTAAGGGGTGGACCATGGCTTTTAGGGGTAGACCATGTGGCTTTTAGGGGTGGACCATGGCTTTTAGGGGTAGACCATAGCTTTTAGGGGTGGACCTTGGCCCTGACGGGTGGACCATGGCTTTTAGGGGTGGACCACGGCTTTTAGAGTGGGCCATGGCCCTGACGGGTGGGCCATGGTTTTTAGGAGTGGGCCCTGGCTTTTAGGGTGGGCCATGGCTTTTATGGGTGGGCCATGTGGCTTTTAGGGGTGGGCCATGGCCCTGAGGGGTGGGTCATGGCTTTTAGGGGTGGGCCATGTGGCATTTAGGGGTGGGCCATGGCCATGAGGGGTGGGTCATGGCTTTTACAGGTTGGCCATGGCTTTCAGGGGTGGGTCATGACCTAGTAGGGGTGTGCTGACCGGCATTGTTCCCACAGGTCTCAAGGCAAGGAGAAGAAGTTGAAGAGCAAAGACGTGCCAGAGAAACCGTCCAAAGAGGGCGCCACTGCTGAACTGCCCCCCAAGGAGAGCAAGGTGAGACTAGTTCGTTGCTCATGTCATCCAGGCTGGCTTGGGTTCTTTCTCTCTTTTTTTCTCTCTCGGTATAATGTTGGCCAAACCAGTTTTTTGTGCTGTGGGATTTAGTTCATGCGACTACAAAGGAAGTCAAAATCTAGGCTGCCAGCATTTTCTCTCATTCATAATTCAGCATCAGCAGATGTTTGTTCTTTGGTTTTTAATCTTCCACATGTGAAAACTACTCCAATGTCCCAACATCGTCTGAGTAGGCATCGTTCTGGATCCCGTTTCTGTGATGGCATGGTTGCGCAGCACTGTGAGTTGAGACCAGTCGGCCCAGATGTGTGGTTTTCACGTCTGACCAGCTGACAAAGGTTCAACACACCGTTCTTGGGAAAAGCATGCGTGCCTAATATTATTCACGAATAAGAAGCTGCTGACTGTAAGATGCAGGGGTCTAAATTTTGGGCCCCAGATTTTGCTTTGTAGTCTGAAAGTTCCGCTCCATTGGCTGCTTTATCTTTTGTGCCTGGCTGTAAGGTTGGGATACGAAATCTTTTGGGTAGAATGTTGGAGACAGTAGCCCAGAGTGCAAGCACTTGCTGTCTAAAGTGAAGTTAAAGACGGTTGAACATGGTCACCACCACCTGGATGGTGACTTGCTGGGCTTTGTACCTGCCCCTGAGAATTCTCTGGGGTCAGACTCTGTGCTGACTCAGCCAAAGTCCTTTGAACGTCCCCAGTATGTGTACGCATGCACAAAGGTCACTTACACATGTTGAAGATCCTGTAGCAGAGTTTGGTGTTTAACAGCCAGAGTCATTTGGAGGTCCCCTGTGTGTGAACACAGGCAGAAAGATCCCTTACGCATGTTGAAGATCTTGTAGCCAGTGTCAGAATTTGGGTGGCCATGGAAATGCTGGAAGAACCCAGCATGCATGGAAAACGTAAACTGTGGTGAATCTGCTCTATTGGGCGATTCAGGTGGGGTTGTTAACTCCCTTGACTTCTGCCTGGCGTCGCTTAAGTCCCTTGGCTGCTTTTACTTCCAGTGCATACTTTCTTCACAAGGGAAGGCAGTGACAGAGAATTTACGAATTTTACACTGCCAATTTTAAAGACATTTTTGGAGGCCCGTAGTCAGAATGTGTCTAGTCTGGCAACAAGCAAATAACTTGTTGTTCGTGCTATAGGATGCCCCAAAATGCATTTTTTCCCCACAAACTCGTGATCTTCTGGTCAGCCAAAAAATGATGCAAAGACAGTTTTTTTCCACCCTCCATCCCCTTTCCCTGGTAATGTTTGCAACTGCAACAGTGGTGGCGTTTGTACTGCTTTGCAATTCTAGGTTCAACTTCCATTGTTATACACAGCGTGAAGCAACACCTACTCAAAAAAAAGGCCCAGAAGTGATGCTGTGACCTCTCGTAACTTCTTGTGTGAAAGATTACAAAGGGCATTCACTTGTGCAAACCAGCTTCACTGAACTGCCCAATAGCTGAGACTAGCGCAGTCATTAATAATAATGATATGATTTGTGAATCATGATGGAGGTGGTGGAGGCATCTTTCATTCTGAACTGGAATCCTTTGCTTTTTTGTGGCATGCACATTTGTTATTGCCCAGACTAGTGGCAAGTGAAGGTGTCGGTGGTGTGATTTCAGGTGAAAGTAATGGTGGTGTGATTTCAGGTGAAAGTGATGGTGGTGTGATTTCAGGTGAAAGTGATGGTGGTGTGATTTCATGTAAAAGTGATGTGCAGTTTCAAGTGAAAGTGATGGTGGTGTGATTTCAGGTGCAATTTCCAGTGAAAGTGATGGTGGTATGATTTCAAGTGTGAATTACAGTGAAAGTGATGGTGGTGCGATTTCAGGTGCGATTTCCAGTGAAAGTGATGATGTTTTTTCTTTTTTTTTAGGGGAAAGCGATGGTGGTGTGATTTCAGGTGAAAGTGATGATGGTGTGATTTCCAGTGAAAGTGATGGAGGTGTGATTTCCAGTGAAAGTGGTGGTGGTGTGATTTCAGGTGAAAGTGATGGCATGATTTCAGGTGAAAGTGATGATGGTGTGATTTGCAGTGAAAGTGATGGAGGTGTGATTTGCAGTGAAAGTGACGCTGGTGTGATTTGCAGTAAAAGTGATGGCGTTGTGATTTCAGAGCAACACCAGCCTGAAGGGAGAGAGCCGCTTCCTGACGCTGGACGGCTTTCTGCACTGTGCCATGGATCTCGTCAAGCAAGACGTCCGGGCTGCCTGGAGGGGCATCTTCGCTGCTGGATTTGATATCCACCTCAAGAGGTGGGTGGCAGATGACCACAACCATGATGATGAGAGTGGTGGTGTTTTGTCTTTTAGTTTCTGTTTATTTGTTTAGCTTTCGGCAGGCATGTGATTCATGTTTTTAAGCAGTTCTCAGTGTGGTTACTAGCGGCCAGCTTAATGGGGGAAGACATGGGCCAGTGTTAGTAAGTTTGTGTGAACAGGTGTGCCTACCTGGACATTGGCTAGTCGCAGTGAATTTGTCATTCAGCATTAGTGAGTTTGTGTGTGTGCCTACCTGGACATGGGCCTGTAGCAGTGAGTTTGTGTGGGTGAACAGGTGTGCCTACCTGGACATGGGCCAATAGCAGTGAGTCTGTGTGTGTGAACAGGTGTGCCTACCTGGACATGGGCCAATAGCAGTGAGTTTGTGTGGGTGAACAGGTGGGCCTACCTGGACATGGGCCAATAGCAGTGAGTTTGTGTGGGTGAACAGGTGTGCCTACCTGGACATGGGCCAATAGCAGTGAGTCTGTGTGTGTGAACAGGTGTGCCTACCTGGACATGGGCCAATAGCAGTGAGTTTGTGTGTGTGAACAGGTGTGCCTACCTGGACATGGGACAGGCCCAGATGATGATGAAGCAGTGGAGCATGGAGATGGACACAGCGCTGGTGTCTCTGGTCAATGAACTGTGTCGGTCACTGGCCGTGTCCTCCTCGCGCCTCCATGCTCACGAGTTGATCCTGACCGAAGTGCAGCTGGCCAGTCAGCAGTATGCCTGTCTACACAGTAAGTCAGAGTGTGAAACAATCAGCAGTATGCCTATCTACACAGTAAGTCAGAGTGCGAAACACAGTGGTATGCCTGTCTACAAAGTCAGAGTGTGAAATGTGGCCAGCAGTATGCCTGTCTACACAGTAAGTCAGAGTGTGAAATGTGGCCAGCAGTATGCCTGTCTACACAGTAAGTCAGTGTGAAACATGGTCAGCAGTATGCCTGTCTACACAGTAAGTCAGAGTGTGAAACACAGCCGTATGCCTGTCTACACAGTAAGTCAGTGTGAAACAGCGTATGCCTGTCTACACAGTAAATCAGTGTGAAACCACCAGCAGTATGCCTGTGTACACAGTACGTCAGCATGAAACACAATCAGCAGCATGCCTGTCTACACAGTAAGTCAGTGTGAAACACAATCAGCAGTATGCCTGTCTACACACAAAGTGTGTGAAACAAACAAACAGCAGTATGCCTGTCTACACACAAAGTAAGTGAAACAAACAGCAGTATAATGAGTGTGAAACACAGTCAGGAGTATGTCTGTGTCTACAGTGAGCTGTACTCATTTCTTCTGTAGTTCTAAACTACTTAGGGATGTAAACATGCAAAAAGATTCAGATATGAGTGCTTTCATTGAAACGGGACAAAGCAGATGTCATGTCTTACAATAATAACATAGCACCCCATCTTGTTAGAGCCTGGGGCACTTACAGTGGCCTGCAGGTAAAACACACACACACACATGCACACACGCACGCACGCACACGCGCGCGCGCGCACGCACATACATACATTCATGCACACACACATGCACACACATGCATGCACACACACACACACACACACATACACACACACACGCATATACACACATGCACACACACACACACACACATGCACACACACACACACACACACACACACACATGCACGCACGCACACACACACACACACACACACATGCACGCACACACACACATGCACATGCACACACACACAACAGAGTTTGAAGAGTTTCCCAGAAGCATGCTCTGGTTGCCCCTGCTGCAAATTAATGATGGTAAGTTACATTGGCAAGGGCATGAAATCCGGTACCAGCAGTGATTGCGTGTTTGCAGACCAGCCTCCAGAGAGCGTGCGCCTGCGCTTTGCCTTCCTGCAGCAGTTGAACAATCACCTGGAGACCTTTTTCCTGCCCCTGGTCGACCTGCGCCCCGCCACCACCTTCAGCCGCAGCACCGCCGCCTTGCTGTCCAAGCTGCGCAGCATCATTTTCTACGACTCCAAAATCAACTTCCTCAACCGCATCCTGAATGCCACTGCCAAGCGCAAGCCTGACCATGCGGCGCCAGAAATAACTTTGGACCCCCTGGAAAGCATCGGAGGTAAGGTGCCTTCGGTGGAGAATCAATCCATTGCTGCCTTAGCCTGAATGCAGAATGAAAAAAAAACGGCCTGTCCTGAAGGACCCATTTTGTTTTCAGTTTGGCTTGGGCCCTCGTTGCCAGGTCTGCGGCAGTGAAAACAGCCAACCTCTTGCCCTGTTTGCTTGCTGTAGGTACAAGCAACAAAATATCTTAATTTATTTTTTATACAAAACAATTTTTGTGGTGGCTATCCAAAACCACACTATAAATAGTTACTCGCTCATGTAGAATCACAGGCGAGGGCAGTGAGTCTGCTGGAGAGCGGAGAATAGCGCTGTATAAAAACGATCAACAGCAAGCACTGGAGGAAACGGTTCACCAGAGCGTGAAGTGCTCTGAAGAACATCCAGACCCCAGCCAGCGTGTTTAAATCGATCCTGTCTGAAGAGATGGCATTCCAGAACTCGGTGTGGCGAGGGCTGGGGAATTGAAGGGAGGGAGTTCTAGGAAGTGTGTGTTGGGGGGGGGGGGGGGGGGGTCTCAAAGAGACAAGGAACTTTGATGACCAGTTCAGTTGTGGGACAGCGTGGAAGGAAGGGTTGTTACAAAAAATGGCCCTAAAACTAGAAGAAGTGTGTTCTTGAATGGGTAGGGGTTCAACTGTTGCGTCAGTTTGTCCGTAGGTCTGGTTCAGCCGCAGAGTCACAGAGTGCCTTGCATTCCTGACTGAAAAGGGCATGCTTAGTTAGACCCTGCCTTAGCGGTGTGCCTGGTGATGATTTGCTGAGGATGTTTGTGTGTTCTGTTGTGGGAGCACATCGGTGAGAGTGGCAGCCTGCCTGCCTGGTGTGCATGATGATGAGGATATCAGTGTGTCGTTTGTGTGTCATCTGACAAGCACATCGGTGAGAGTGGCAGCCTGCCTGCCTGGTGTGCATGATGATGAGGATGTCAGTGTGTCTTTTGTGTGTCATCTGACAAGCACATCGGTGAGAGTGGCAGCCTGCCTGGTGTGCATGACGATGAGGATGTCAGTGTGTCTTTTGTGTGTCATCTGACAAGCACATCGGTGAGAGTGGCAGCCTGCCTGCCTGGTGTGCATGACGATGAGGATGTCAGTGTGTCTTTTGTGTGTCATCTGACAAGCACATCGGTGAGAGTGGCAGCCTGCCTGCCTGGTGTGCATGACGATGAGGATGTCAGTGTGTCTTTTGTGTGTCATCTGACAAGCACATCGGTGAGAGTGGCAGCCTGCCTGCCTGGTGTGCATGACGATGAGGATATCAGTGTGTCGTTTGTGTGTCATCTGACAAGCACATCAGTGAGAGTGGCATCCTGCCAGCGTTGTGTACATGACAGTGATTTGCAGAGGGTGTCAACGTGTTGTTTGCATGTTAGTTGGCAATTACAGCAGCGAGAGTGGCATCCTGCCTGCGTTGGGTACATGACGGTGTTTTGTGTGTGTCAGTGGACAAGCACGGCAGCGAGAACAGCATCCTGTGCCAGGCGTACCGACAGCTGTCCTCCGTCAGCTCGCGACAGATGTGTGTGCGACTGGCCAGCGGAGGGGATCCCACCTATGCCTTCAACGTCCGCATGACTGGGGAGGAGGTGCACGGAAACAGTAAGATGTTTTCCTCCTCTGTGTGTGTTGTGAGGACATTTTGTGTGTGTGTGTCCTGAGGGCATTTTGTGTGTGCGAGGGGGAGGGGGGTAGAAGTGGGTCATTTCATTTGACGATCATTAAATTTTAGATTTAAAAGTATGGGTGAAGAAAAATGGACAGCTGGTCATGGGCACAAAGGCAGAACTTGTCCATTGTAATCTATCATACTTTATTTTCCCACAATGTGGAGCAATTTTATTAGACGGGCTTCAAAAGGGAGAAGGAAAAAAAAAAGACTGAAGAGAGAACTCGAACTTGAAAACTTTATTTTACAAGGTTTGTAGTATAGGTTTAGTCAAAAAGCTAACAACTAGTCCTTATTAAGCTACTGATTGTAATGGTATAGCCCTATTTCACACTTAGCCTCTGCTCCCTTACTGCCCTACAGTCTGGAACTGGACGCTCCCACCCCAACACATAAACAACCTGATAGCAGCTTCCAGACTGACATGAGTGTGGTCAGTAGTGACGATGCCCCAGAGCCACTCCCTTCCCCCCTTCCCCTCTCTTCACTGCTTCTCACACACTGGCCTGCCACTTGCTCTTTGTTCCTGCTACCCATCACACGTTCCTCTGTCTTCTGTGCTAGTTGTTATATGTCTATGTCTCTAGTAATAAAGAATGCTCTGTGACTCAGCCATGTGTTAGTGTATTGGATAAAAGAGAACCCCAACATTATTGTGATCAACACAAACAACATAACAATACACTGATGAGTAAATATAAAATTACAGGCATCATTCAGAAAGAGAGAGAGAGAATAAGAATAGACAAAAGTATAAAGACACAGGTCAACAGGCATATTCACACTAAACACACGGGTAAACAGCTGCTGTACTCACACTAAACACACACAGAAACAGGCACAACTCATAATAGTTGTAGCAACAACCAAGTATTACACAGAAATGCAGCACTGAAGACCTTGCTGCCCCACCCTAACTAATGATACAATTTGATCAAATAAATTCACATCCCAAGCATGATTTAATGACTAAGAGTAAGACTACATTTAAAATCATGTTTATTTGTAAAATTAGCCACACGCACACACACACTCAAGTTATGAGTCTTTTGAATGTGATCCTAAGCTGCTTGACTAGTGATTCCTTTAAAGACAGTGAGCACAGCTACTCAAAGAGGAGTGGAAAATGTTCAACTTACAATAAGTGACATAAATAATCACACATGACTACCAACATTGACAAATTAATTTATAAAGTTAATTCATCAACAGCCAACCTAACCTGCATTTTAACAAATGGCATTGCCTATCAGTTTGTCTATTTAAATTCTCATGAAGGATGAATATGTACACTGTACAATGTTAAAGAACACTGCTACTCTGCTAGATGAAACTTTAGTTCCTGTCCCATTTATTTTGAAATTATGTACTGTATGGCAAAAAAATTCTGCTTTTGCATTCAGTTTTGTAAGTTACAAGCCAGGGACTTGAACTGTTTACTAGAAATACAAGTACCCAGACACTGAAATAGTTTACAATACATGTCTCTTTATGACTGATCCAATTAAACATCCAAACAAAGTGAGTTGAAGAAGACTTTTTCTCATAACACTGAGCCAGAGAGAGAAGGGAGGTGAGGAGAGGGAGATTTGTACAATTTGCAATTTCTTTACCTTCACATTATTATAGACTTGTGAAGATGTATATTAACACTTTGAATATATAGACTACTTATGATAAGTTTAATTCAGTTAGTAATATTAATAATAAAGATATTAAATGGCTGTGTAGAGTGATTTACAACACACACACACACACACACACACACACACACACACACACACACACACACACACACACACACACACACACACACACACAGAACAGAAATGCTGACCTTGAAGACACAGCCAAGGGCAGGTTGTTTCTGACAGGTGACAAGGTGAGTGCCAATCCCAAAGCTGTCAATGTGATGACCCTGTGCAACAAATAAGTGACAAAATGATAACAATGTATGCTTTTATCTGTCATTTCTCAGATTTCTCAATGTGAGTACATACCGTACTTTTGGAACAAAACGGTTTTACTTTTTACTTTTCAACTTTGACCCCTGCCCCAGAAATAATGGGGCGCCTTATGTAATCCGTTTTATGAAATGACAATAACAACAACAAACAAAAACACAAGCCTAAAACAAGGAAATGCAGTCATTAAAAATGACAGACACTGACAGACAGGCTAAGCACACTCACATGCATGCCATACCCATACACACACACACACACACATGCATGCATGCACACACACGCGCGTGCACACACACACACACACACACCACACACACACACACACACACACACACACACACACACAGAGTCATACACCTTCTGTAAATTATTTCAGTTAATTAAGTTGGCTG